>JADDOH010009253.1:0-19258 GCA_016648135.1 Agrypnia vestita | reverse complement strand
AGCGAAAATATAAAAAATATTCATGTAAAAAAAAGAGTTCTCGATGATACGGGGATTCTAAGCAAGATGGAGGGCTTATATCATGGACCTGGAATTGACGATTCAATTTCAAAATTTAAGAAAATCGTTTTTAGTGTCCTAGGCGGCTCTAATTTTTAATGAATATATTATTACATAATTACGTCATTTATTGATGTATTTCATACTTTGGAATTTTTATTTTAAACATTAATTAAGGTGTTTTTAATAAAAAAAACTAACTTTATTAAGTGAGTAAAGCCTCAAAATACGGGAATAAATAGAATATACTGTTTAAAATCATCTCTTTATATAAATAAAAAGCGTTTTAAAATCAACAAAAACGTAAAAATTTCTTGCAAATTTATAACAATATAATTTTATTAATATTGAATATTTCTTGATTTCCTGGGTTCTAGATAATGATGTTCTAGATAATGAATCATACTTTATACTATAAAAAAACATATTATGCGTTCATATAAATATTCATAAAAAATTAGCGTCGCCTAGGACACTAAAAACGATTTTTTAGCCGCGCCCTGTCGACTAAGCCTTATATTTTATTATTGATATAAATTAACTTTGTTTAAACCACTTATTTATTGAAAAAAATCAACATGTTTCGAAACCAATGGCTTCTTCATCAGCAAAACAAAAATAATATTTAAAAATCGAAGTATATATCAAAATATTAAAAAGTTATATATGGAAAATGATAATATAAAGTACCTAATTAACATGAAAATAAATTTAAAAGATAACTATTTGCAAAAAGGACCTGATTATTTATAATATTCAATTTACTATTTACACTCTCTCTTATTTCCAAAATTTCTGATTTATCAAATTGTGATTCTGTATAATTTGTATGTGAAATTTGTAAACCCTTATTAATATCAAAAGAATGACCCATAGCCAAAAGATGGTTAGAAAATTCAGAATAATTATTACTATTTAAACAAAATAAATTTGCTACATTTGAAGAAGAAGTTATATTTTATTAATTATTATAAATAATGTCCAGTTTACGACTTTTATATAATAACAAAGGTTCTATCTAAGTTAGTGCCCTAAAAAATTGCAGTCTAGAGTATTCATTCTGATATAAATTAATAATAAAAACTCACATTTTTATAAATAAAAAAAACGCCGTAATATGCATTTGCAGTAAATGTCCAGCCTTAAAAGCAGAGACAGTCATATCCACTTCAACTAATCAACATACAAGGATGTACCTATTACGTGACAAAATGGCCGCTTCATAATAAATTAAGAGTTCCTTGAGTAAAGCTCGTTGACAGCTTTTTTGTATTTATCTCAGAAATATCCCACACACATTTTTTACAGTTACAGTTACATATTAATGATTTGTTCATACAAAAAAATTAAAACATTGGATTGTTTCAGGATGGCCAACAAGCTGGTGCTATACTACATGGACGTCAGCCCGGGAGCGAGGTTCGCGCTCATGACCATCAAGGCGCTGGGCCTGACCGTGCAGCTCCAGGAAGTCAACGTTTTCAAGAATGAGCAATCATTACCTGATTACGCAAAGGTAAAAACGACTTCTTCCGATATAATGACAGAGGATAAGATATTCAGACGTCGCGTCCTGGCAACCTCGGCAGCGGAAACACGACCGGCGGCCCATACCGCGGCCGAAGCGAACCAACCGTTTTGTCGATTTAGTCGACCACGTTCTTGCGTATTAGTACGAGAAAAACGCGAAAGAATAATGTAACAAACAAATATATGCCAAGAGAATTCTCTTACACCAATTTAAAGACACAAAACAAAACAATAGAACACCGGCATATAATACGAGAGGCAGTAAAATGGTAAATAGAAATAAACCAACTTACAACACAACTTTTGGCCAAAGAAGCTATATCTATTTTGCAACAAAACTCTACAACATCCATCCTCCAACCTTCAAATATATTGAAAAGATTGAAGAGTTCAAAAAAAAGATAAAAGCATGGCTAAAACAAGTTGATGGAGATAAATTAGAAGTAGTATTAAAAACTACGCAGTAATTTAAAAATAGAAAATAAATAAGTATAAACTAGTCCCTCTCAGCACAGGAACCCCTATTGAGAACTAACCCTACTAGGAACAATAATATCAACAATATCATTATACATACATGTACAACGTGTACAAATTGTATCTAAATAGAACCTAATAAAAAAATAAAATAAAAAAAATAAAAAAACTCGTTCAAGAATTCACCTAACGCTAGCTTCAAATCATTACTTAAATCTAACGTTGTCCAATGCATTACAATGGTTTTCATATACAAAATTGTTCGAACAAGGAGGAATATAGGTACACAGCATACAAAATCAGACAATTAAGTTGGTAAAGATATTTTTACAATGTTCGACGTTGCTAGTAGTATTTCTAATAATACTCGACCGATATTTATTTAGTACGGCTACTAACACCCCCCCGCCTCTTGTTTTTGTACATGGAGTTGAAAAATTGTATAAGGAAGAACGATCGTACCTATAGATAGCAAAATTATTAAAATTCAGTTCGCCATTTTTTATATTCTGGTTTAGCCACGTTTATAACATCGTAATTAACCCTTTGTGTGTTGGTTGATAAAGAATCCAATTTGGTATTAATACCTCGCATGTTTTGATAATACACATTACACTTGGAAGACATTTCTAGATGTGGTTTTTAGATTTTTTGGTCAAAATTTTAGGGGTGGAATTAAAGTATTTAATGGTTAAGTTGGTTTCTCCATTTTTGGTTCTTGATTCGAGTTCATCCCTTAGCATGGAGAGTTCATTTATTTGAACTACAGTAAGGTCATTTGCTGCTTTAGCGCCATTTTTCAATTTTGATATGATCATTAATATCATTTTTGCCATAGTAGAGTCTTTAAAAGTAATTTTGATCGGTCTGATTTTTACTGGTATGGCTTTTGCAATTTATGATTGAGTAAAATAATAATCCTCAGAATTTTCAGCTGTATTGCAAAGCAAAAAAAACGACTTTTTGAAAATGTCAAGGTGGTGTGATTCCTTAAGTGATCAATTAAGACGATTCAACGTTCACCAATTCCAACGTCACAATATCCACAGATTATTAAAAAAAAAAAAAGTATTTTTGTTGTTGTCTTATTTCGAATATTTGAAGAAGTTATGCAATAACTATCTAAGGTCCTAAAAAAACGTACTCTTCCGTGTAAAATTCCTTCATCCACCGTTAATGCAAATCGCATAATGATATGTAGCTAAGATGTACATTTTTTTAATTTAACCTTACTATACTGAATAAAAATGATTAACTACGAGACTTAATATCATCCCTAAACTGACTTCAGCCAATCGTGTTGACTACAAACATTTATTATAGCCTCAACCCTAATTCCAACTTGTGTTGTGTGTTGTTGTGTTTAACTTTTAAGATTCCCAACAGACAAAAAATACTCCACATTAAAAATATAGCAGTATCATTACCAGCTGCGAAATCTATGTTCACTGTTTCATGAGAAGAGACAACAGATGTCACTAGGATAGCCCCTTTGAAATATACGGATGTTTTCAATTTGGAACAATACACCTATATAACTTTCAAAAAAATTGATGTGTGAATGTTCTTACGGTGGAATTGATGAACGTTGTATTGTGTAGAGTGATCACTTAAGTCAGAATATTTTGAGTTTGTTCAAATCTTTCAGAACAGTGCTGGATTTATGTCACAGAGACATTATTAATCAATTAATGTATATTATAGATATCTCACCGAGACGAAACTGCATTTCTTATGGGAAAGTAAGTATAGAAGTCATTTGGGTGTACATAGGACTTATGATAGGTACACCCAAATGGCTTGTATACCCACTTTCCCATAAGAAATACAGTTTCGTCTCTGTGAGATATCTATAATATACATTAATTGATCACTTAAGTCAGCGCATACAGGTTGTAAGCCCTGGGCCATCGTACAAAAAACTTCCATACACGTTTCTCATATAAATAGCTTCGTCTCTGTGAGACATATATATATATATAACTTATCTCAATTAAAATTATTTGTTATTTTAGTGAAAAGCACATAACGTTATCTTAAAACCGACGTATTCAATTAACTTATCTTTTATCAAATTCGTGTAGAAAGACGTACTAAGACCATCTGCAAGATTTCATTTCAAGGTGAGGTGCGCCAAAGCATTATCTATTCGCAGAAAAATGAACAGTTTCCTGTTATTTTGTTTTAGAGGTAAAAACGAAATATTTTCTTTTTATATTAATATATTATTAGATATTAATCTATATTATTATTTTCGTTCCGAAAGAGCGGGCATGACAGCGTTGAGCGAGGTACGATTATTGCCTTAGAGTATATACTCTAAGATTATTGCCAGGGGCTTTTTGGGTGTGATTATTCCCTCATAAGCTTAAATAAAATACATTACTCAAGCTCTTATATAATCCAATGTGTTCTGTATATTTTTTTCTGCCTGGTAAAATCATGTGCTAATGGATAGGCTACTTAATATTTTGTATATATATATATATATATTTTTATATATTTAATGAAAATAAACTTAGTTTTCACCACTTTGAAAATATGAACATGTTTCCGAGCTCATGGCCCCTTCGTCAGGATACAATTGTAAACTAACAAAATTGAATTCAAAGATCAATTTTGTTAGTATATAATTGTATCCTGACGAAGGGGCCATGGGCTCTAAAACATGTTGATATTTTCAATACAAAAGTGGTGAAAACTAAGTTTATTTTCATTAATTATATTAATAATGTCACCACAAAATTATTTTGCTGTTTTTGAAGAAGAATATATTTTTCAATTAAATTTTTTTATTATAATAATACTAAAACACAGGTTTTGTCCATAGTTTATATTGCTTCTTGGTGGAGTTGACTTTGTATTCCGATTACATACTATCCATGTCTTATGTTGTCTCATGTAACATTATGATTAAAATTGACTTTTTAAAAAATTTCCTAGTAGCTAACAAAAAACCTAAGAAGTTCAACTTTTAATTCTAATACAAATGTGTAGCTTGTTGGTCTTGTGGTTGAGACACTCTCCTAGTTATCCAGTGATCGGTGGTTCGAGCTAGGTGGTCTCCTAGTACGCCTCGTACTAGGAGACCAGCAAGTTAGTCCTATTTTCGTAGATCAAGCGTTTTGCTTAGTTTGAAAATACTAAGATGTTTGAGGATGCATACACGTATTTCGCGTTCGCACCTCTATTTAAAAAAAAGAATAAGTAATATTATATAAGACAGACTGTAACAGAGCTAGTCCATATCACTTAAGATTCTTTCCTAAATTATGAGTCGAAAATATTCAAGCAATAATGTCTCAGTACCACAGTTATCGGGAAAGTTTCTTCACAATTCGCATTTTTTTTCAATATTTTTGACTTATTTTAGAGTTAGTAGAAGTTTTTAATACTTTGTTAGGCTGATAAAATACAGCAAATATTATTCAAAGCAATTTTCATTATTTGAACGTGACATGAACATAATTTTTAATTACTTATTAAAAGCTTTATAGACATGCACAATTAAATACACAAAACATAAAAAATGTTGATCAATCCCGATAATCCCGTCCGATTTGTCGGTTCGGGATTGATCTCGTAAAATGCCTCGATTGATCGGGATTGCATTCCTTACCCATGCCTACTCAGAATTTTAAAAAATCGTTTTTTTTTAGTTTCTAAATGTAGTAATTACCTTTCGAGAATATTTTCTGAAGATTTTTTAGTCATTACAACAAATATTAAAGAAGTTATTTATTATGTTATTGTCTAAGAATTTCACTAAGCATTTTATCGCAGTGTGAGCAAATTATACTTTTCAGATCGGTGATCGAAATATCTACAAAACTGTCTGATCATTTTTTTTCATTTTACTAGTATTTTCTACACCAGATAAAACCAGCACTTGTCAAACATTAACGTATTTTTTTAATAATATTTATTTTTTAATCCAACAAAAACAAGTAAATTTTTCGTGTGAAATCGAATTTTTCACTTTCAATCTTTGCTATTTTAACACGGTTTTATTATTCAACTCTTTTTGTCTGCTGTTTGTTGTAGTGGAATCTTGTAATTGACTTCCACCATCTTCCTGACTAGCTAGAGCTCTGAAACTTTCAACATTTACGTAGAGTGGATGAATTTCGACATGATTTGGTTATTATTCCGATTAAAGTGAATAATTTTATATTATTATTGAATATTAAATGCCTACGTATGTAGCTCCAAGATTCATCAATAATGTTGCCTCAACTTCAACACTACTCATCACATAAGCCCTGCTAATGGACCCTGCAATCGGATCCGAAATGTCGGCCAGAGAGGATTTATAAATTTAAAGCCGCAACGTAACGGTGATGTGAGTGAGATGAGCGAGAAAATTATCGAATTTATAAAAAAAAACTGTAGCACTTAGAGTTTCGACATTTTCAGCATATAAAGATATCGTATTGAGCTGTCCGAACTCGCATTCTCAGCATTTTGTGAGTTGGATGTTTTCTGCATAATCAGGTCCAACTGAAACCCGTCACATTGCCTTGGCATGGTTGCTTTGTCACAATTAGTTTATACCAAATGTGTTGCCCGATATACCTCGCAACTAGGATTGCCAACTTTTATTAGAAGAAATAGTCTGAAATAGAGTATATCTGATTTCAAAGGAGGTAAATAAAGAGTACGGACTTATAAAAAAGAGTATAATTTATTTCGAATTTTCGAAAAGGTATTTTTTGCTACATTTTGCAGCACATTACAATTTTTCATTGTTTTTAAAAGAACTGTACGACTCCAAACGTTCTAACTCTAAGTACACTTTCTCTTGCGACAAAATAAACGTAACCCCAAAACAGCTTGAGACATTGACATCACAGATTGACATTAGTGGCTGCGTATAGTAAACGTTGTGTAAAAAAGAGTATCTTAGCGTCCTCTATTAGTGTTATAGATTATAGAGTATGCCTACAAGATATAGAGTACAATAATCTATTTTAGAGTACAGTTAGCAACCCTACTCGCAACCCACCTATACTCACTTCTGCCCTATGAACATAATTGTATATTACCTACAGGCCGTGAAATATTACATGAACAAGAATTGCGTTGACAGCTGAATAAAAATATTCTTTTAATGTTTATCGGAGTGGATTTAGTCAGACGAATTTATTATGACTAGCCCATATAAGATAGATAAGGCCTATCTTCCATAGAAATAATGATAATAAGAATATACTACTATAATAAGTATCAATCAAACCTAAAATTTGTCTGATAAGAAGTTTTACATAAAATTAAATTGAGTCGCGTACGTATAGTAGGTACATGTTTAATAAATATTCGTAATATTCATTTAAAGAAAATTAACTTCTTCGGCATTCTTCTTCGTTCATCTTCGTAGGAACGGATACACAATCATCCGTATTCTGAAAATAACAATGTCTGGATCTTTAAGATCTTTATCCCAACACTTAATAGACGATAATAAAAATTAAAAATGTCTAGAGCGGATTTTGTAATTCTACGGCTCAAATACACTGTATTAAAAGATGATATAAGAAAGATTATTTCTTACAAACGTATTAATTTCTTCATCCACAGCGTCCAGATGAAATATCATGACTAAACTTGTCATGACCGCGTTACCGCGTATTCAAATCTTCCCATCATGACATTTGACAGATAACAATTTACATCTTTCTCCCTCCCTCTATGTCTATCTCATGTAGAAACTTACAGAAACAAACACCGACGTAAAGCTATGTCTCGTTTATTTTTAATTTTTATTATCGTCTATTAAGTGTTGGGATAAAGATCTTAAAGATCCAGACATTGTTATTTTCAGAATCGGGCTAAATAGCTGTTCTGTAAAATCAGACATGAAATGCATTAATATGTAGGATGGGGTCCCATTCGTGGTTGGGGTGTTAGCGATTGACACATTGAAGTGAACAATATATTAAACTAGCTGTTCGTACCCGGCGTTGCACGGGTTAGGGATTAAGTTGAAAATAAATTTCTGGGGGGAAACAAAGATTTGATTCGAACGGTATAGATTTGTATCGAAAATATATCAGGGAGAGGAGAAAAGGTAAAAGGAGAGGGAGGAAATATAGCCTATGTTACCTGCTGAGTCCTAAAGAATAAGTTTCCAAATTTTGAGTCCGATCGGTCAAACGGTACAGATTTACATCGAAAATATGTCAGGGGGAGGGGAAGGGGTATGAGAATAGGGGGGAAATATCGCCTATGTTACCCGCCGGGTCCCAAAGCATAAGTATGCAAAATTTTAATCGAATCAGACAAACGGTGTGGATTTATATAGAGAACAGACAGACAGACAGACATACATTGAGTTTTATAAGTATAGATAACGTCTTTCGTTAAATATATTTGGTAACTAATTATATTATACATATATTGTTGTTTGTAATCAGCACACTTTTAAATATTTTAGAGGCACGATTTAAAAAATTAAAATAATAAATTTCAGGCGTATTCCAGTGTACCTGTATCTATACTACAGTTGAACCTCTCATAACGAGCATAATTCGTTCCAGAAGCTGGCTCGTTATGTGAAACAATCGTTAAGCGAGACAAATTTTCCAATTTAAATTGGAAAATTTTTGGAAATTGGAAAATTAGCACAAATTGATAACTTCTGAACACAAATTGATAAAATATGACTAAAAGTTACTAAAAATCTACGACACTGCTAATATTAAATATTGCGGAAGAATACCTATATACAGGTAGGTACATTAAATAATATTTCTAAATATTCCACTTTTGAAAATATAAAGGTATCATTACCAGCTACGAATACTTTGTCATGGAAAGGACTGTGGATGTCTCTAGTATAATCCAGTCGAATACATGAAGAAACTGATTTAGAACATACCTATATACAACTTTCAAATATTTGATAATGCGTGGATATTATTACGGTGGAATTGGTGAAAGTTGCTTTGTGTAAAGCTATCAATCAAACCAGCTTATGCAGTTCAAAAGCCTGGGCCACACTATAAAGGCTTCCATATACGTTTCCCATATAATTAGCTTATTCTACAATTTATCTTAGTTAACGAGTTTTATTTATTTGTTGGGTTATGGGTTAATAGTATTCGAAAATATACTTAATAATAATTTAAAAATATAATAAATTACAATTTTAATTTTTCAACAATTTCAATTTTTTTACAATATATTTTACATATCTATAAATTACTATACATTATTGAGTTGGCTACATTTTTTTCGTTCTTTCTGTCCTGTCAAAGTTGAAACTTGTGGGAACAAGAGAACAGGCGCATTTTCCATTTCAACATTTAATAGTACTACCTTATTATTTTACTTGTGATAACATGCAACAAATATAATAAGATAAGAATATTCATTTAATAATAAACTGATATCGGAAAACATATTATGAATTGTTCATAGATTTTATTATCTTTTTTAAATTTGATAAAATGATTTATTGCAAGTTCCTAGGTAGGTATGCGTAATAGATTTGTATTTATGTTTTATTTTATTTAGGTAAATTTACACTTCATATTATTTGTTCTCTTTGACGATGACTATGATTACTTTGACTATGACTATGGAGTGCAGTTGTGTTTTGGTGATTAAAATATTCTTCGCTATTCTGTAGCAATGCGATATATTTATACAGCAAGTCTGGGATAGGTTTTTGACGTTTGAAATATTATTTTTACTAACAATTTTTGAGTGGTTTTAGGAGCCTGAAGATTATTTTTATATATTCTACCACAACCAATATTTTCAAATATTCAATTATTTCAATTTTTCTTTGATATTTTTCAACCGTTTTCATCATTCTACAATTTTAATTTATCCATAGTTCCCCGTACTGGATTATGATAGCGAGTGGTACCTAAACCCCTAATGGTTCTTTAAAGGGTTGGACTTAAAGAGGTCACCGACTGTGAGTAGCCCTTGTAACTACCTACCTACGGCTTAAGCTAAACTAAGCACTCTATTGTGAAAAATAATACTTTCCGTTCTCCTGGGACTAGGATTGACCCCCCTGACAAAGCTCGCTTTGTTCAAATAAGCTTTTCTAAGCTGACCTAGAAAAAAGCCAATTTATTCATATTTAAAATATCAAACATAACAGAGGCGTGCAACGCATACAAGCAAAAAATCTGTGCATTACTAAGATTCTGGGAAAAAAATATTAATCAAATAATCATAATCTTATGAAGAAGACGATTTATAATTCTAGCCGTTTCAATGGTAGCGGCTAGAGTTTTTATTTTCGATTGTTTCTGCGTACAACTTGGATGGAAAAGTTTTGAGTGTGGTAGATGAAATAAGACATCTAGGCGTAATTTCAAAAAGTTTTCTTTAGTCCCCCATATCAACTCAATAGTTGATAGAGGATTAAGATCTTTAGGTTTTCTACTTAGGTTAGGTTAAGCAAAGTTTTCAAGGAAGTTGAAACTATCATATTATTATTTAAGACCATGATTCTACCAATACTAGAATTTAATACAGTTGTGTGGAGCCCTCATTATATAGTTCACATGAGTAATATAGAGAAAGTCCAAAATAAGTTTCTTTGATTTATCAATTATAAGCTCAACACACCGTCAAGTAACATTGATTAAAATATTCTTAGATCTTTTAGCTTTCTTGATAAACTAGAGACTAGAAGAATAGTGACGGACTTTCTCTTTTTAAATAAATTATAAATGGTACTATCGACTGTCCTCAACTACAAGAACGTATCTTCTTGTGTGTTCCGTGTCGTTCAACTAGAAATCATGCAGGTTTTGCCGCGAAACTGCAGCTACGAACTACGTCTTTAATTCCCCACTGCAAAGGCTTCCTAGACTAGCAAACAAAACGAGCAACTTGACATCTTTGCCAGCAACTTTATACCATTCAAACATATTTTAAAAGGTGTATTAAAAGGTAACTAGTATTTGTCAAATTGGACTTAAATAATTGATTCATATTTGTTTTGATTGTTGGTTGAGTGAGATAACTAACTGTTATGTAACATTTTTATTATATTATGACTTTCTATGTTTGTGCTATTGCTTTTCACTCTTTACTATATTAATACTTTTTATTTTTTAATTTTAATTATATTACGTGTTCCTTGTACTTCTGCTTTGTTATATACTTGCTTTTTACTTTTTACTATATATTATATTTATCTTTATATATTTGTATTTTTATTTAAAGTATTTGATTTCAACTTTATGTCATTATTATTTTTATTTTATTTTTTTCTCTAACTATCCATTATATAAATATACACTTAAAAGCCCTGCAGGGCATTAATAAATAAAATAAAATAAAAAATAATAAAAACTTCATATCGATGCTTCTCCTATTTTACTTGTTCATGCGCACCAATTTGTTTCTTGAATCTGTAAGACAATCATACTGAACTGAATATTTTTCTACTGACGCCGTATTATATTCGCCTTACATTAACACATACGATACGTTTTCACTCTCGCCGTGTGTTTATTGGTCTGATATCGTCGAATTCCTTTTTTGTTAGGTAAAATAGAAATTTCCTGGAAACAGCGGCCGCGGTTCTCGGCAGTTCTTCGTGGATATAATGTAATGATGTAATGTAGGATATTGTCCTGTTACGCAAAAAAATATTTTTTATTTGTGGCGTATGGATATAAAACCGCCATTATTCATAAATATGGGCTCCATATGGCAGTTTTGCATATATACGCCATATTTCTTCAATCGTGTCGATGTATTTCTTTTGGTATGGGCTCGAAACATGAACTGCCATCCATATTGCAATTTTTTCCCAACCTTACCATCCCAATTAAAATACTTCCGAAGTACACAATTTCACTTGTCCCAAAAATTATCTCATTTGTGTTATCATTATATTAAAACTGCATCTTCCAATTAATTTTACCATCAATTATCATTTCTAAGGAATCAAATGATCTAAAATTAAATGGAAAAATACAGTCAATCCGATCAGGTGTTATGAACAAATATGATTAATCGTAATGGTTCAATCAATCAATTGGCATCTTCCGATGAAAAGCAATCTAGATACTTGTAATAAGGTTATAACACACTTATATTTTTGATTCAATATAGATATCTGATTGAAATAATCAGCTTCGGCGAATATGTACATTTATATTTTGGCGCTTATATTAAATTCGACGACTCACGTACTTTTATCTTTATCACAAAATATTTTTTGATATTTTTGATAGCCAACATGTCGAGTGTTATGTCACCAACTTCACCACTGACCATGTTCAATGTTTTTTGGAACATTCTAGACGAGCGTGATATTGAGGAATTATTATAATTATATGTCAAACCTTCAGAGCAACGGCTTTCTTTACTATGCTAAGATCAGATGTACATTCTCTCCCAATTTATTCAAAATTCTCTCCTAATTATTTCAAAAAACTAACCCATAAAAACCAAGTTTTTACAATACTCCCTTTCTCATTTTCGGGTTTCAACTTATTGATTTGTATGAAAAAACCATCAAAAATTTCTAAAATCCAACATTATACTATAATCATTAATTTTTTTAACGAAAATTTGATAGATCTTCTTGATCGTCGCTACGAGTCTGCTTGCAAAGTTTCAGCTCAATTGGATCAGGGGAAAAGGATTAAAAATCAATTCAAAGTTTTTTCGAGGGCAAGCCGACCTCAATTCCACTGCATTTAGCCTACTTTCATTCCTCTTCTGGCAGCTTCAAGTTTCACTTCCGTGTATTTAGTGTTGGTACCAGAACTCCATTAACTACCCTTATTCTCCTCGTTAGGGGTCATCCATAATTTCGTGTCCTTGTCACAGTTGGTCACCTTAGAGACAACTTAGTGCCGGGTCCATCGCATTGTAGAGAGGGGAGCCGAGAACAGTGCCTAGGACTTGTGACCCAGGTGTAGGTTTAAGGGGCCCCCTTATGATGCACCAGCACTCACCTCCACTGTTTCGGTCTCTCTCCCTGCCTAACCAAATCCGTTAAGACTCCGTTAGTGCTGTTTTCGATACGCATTCTAATATGGAACTAACGGAAGATCTGGACGAGCCAAGATCTTTCAGTAAGACGTATAGGGATTTTCCCGATAAACCTCTCGCGCTTTCGAAATTAGTATTATTTCCATTTAAATTATTTTTAATATAATCAACATCACTCAAATATTTATTAGATTTTGAAATGTGACGTCACGAAACTTAGGACCCCTCCAACCCCTTGTCACAATTTGTCGACCCCCTCCCCCCCCTTAACGTGTGACGTACTTTATGGATGGCCCCTTAGACAAGTTTCCATTCGGATTGAGATAAACATAAATTGTTGGTGTTTTTCCGGGAGTTATCAAGACTGAATATTATTAGTTTTCTAATAATATTCGTAGTCTAGTTTTTAAATACTTATAGTTTACAAGAATAAAAGCAGTTGTTATTTAGTTCAAATTTTTTAATTTTGATAAGACGCGTTTCGTCTTATGAGGGCATTATCAGTCAGATAGTAGAACTAAAAAACAAATGTTTTTGTTTCCAAATGTGTAATTATGGAATTTTATAAACTTACATCCGACACAATAAATACCTTATTTGTTTGACGCATTGACTACGTCAACGGAAATTCTTATTTAAGCATACAAGCCATTACGAGCGGATGCTGAAGATATATTTTATCAGATGGATTAAAAATGTTTAAAATTAAAATACAATCAGATAAATAAATGTTTTCAAATTAAATAACCGATGTCAAGTATTCTCGTGTCTTAACACTTTCACTCGGGGAAAAGAATTATTATACTTTATCTGTGTAATGAAATTTATCCGAATTATTAGCGTTACACTAGGATACGCCAGAAATATTATTTCAATTTTTATCAAACTTCTTTTTACCAGTATTTTCATTCAGAATATCATTGAAAAATTTGGATATACTCAAATATATTCATAATCATTTCCTCTAATTGATTTTTTTTTATATATATATATATATATTTTTTTTTATATCTCAGACCCACAAAACATCACATTGATATTTGTCTGTAGATGCATCAATACATATATATAAATAAATTGTATTTACCAGAAATACATTCATATTAATTAATTACAATAGATCTTATAAACTCAAATACAAATCAACAATACTATACAACAATACAAGAAAAAATACAAATATTACCAAAATCAAAATAAGTCTCTTTTATTTCATTAATTCTGTATTTTGCCCTTTTTTATTAATATCCATTTTGACACGACATGGAATTTTATTTAATATTTTTGGTATGACATATATTAATGTTCGGTATTCGTAGTCCTTCTTTGTAAATATTTATTTATGACCTTCGGTATTCGTAGTCCTTCTTTGTAAATTGTAAATCTGGTACTATGTTTATGAATCAATCTATGCTTATATGTCCCATCTTCATGATATCGTGTAATTAGTTTGTACCACAAGATAGCATTAATTTGCATAGAGCCTTGTTTCTTGAAGAGTTCCTGTATATCTTTAGTAGCACTTTCTTTATTTATTAATTTTATAGCCGAATTTTGAATATTTTGAATTTTTCTAATATTAGTTTTGCAAGTTAGACCCCAGCTAGTTATTCCATACCTTATTACCGATTCCGCTAAAGATTGATATATAGTTTTCATAGTATGTATCGGAACATAGTATTTAATCTTGTGCATACATCCCAATACAGTTCTCAACCTCTTACATACCTTATTTACCTGAATATCCCATTTGAAAAATGTATCTATGGTATACGTATTCATTAACTAATTCAATTTTTTCACAATTACACGATGCATTAATTCCGGAATGCAAGCAATCAAAATTATGGGAAATAATATTTATTTGATTAGTCACAGTTATATGAGGTGACCTTACATGCATGACTTTAGTTTTTTTTGCATTAATAATTAAACCCATATCATGAGACCATTTAAGTAAAGCATTATAATCTTCTTGCATACAATTTTCCACCCATCTTACATCCTTGTGGGAGATAACAAGAGCAGTATCATCAGCATACACAAAATGCTTAGCATACTTAAAGATTTTAGACATAGTAGATACATAAATAATATACAGTAGTGGACCAAGAATAGATCCCTGGGGCACCCCAGTATTCGTAAATTTTGGATTACTAAATGTGTCTTTAATTTTTACTAAAATTTCTCTATTTGTTAAGTAATCCACTAGGACTTCAATTAAATTTCCACCTATGCCAATGCTTCTCAAGATTGTTATGAGTGTTTCCCGATTTATTGTATCGAATGCTTTAGAATTATCTATGAATAGTATAATGACATGATTTTTGTCATTTAATTCTGAATTTACATGATTTGAAAAATTTTCCATGAGAATTTCTGTACTTTTGTGTTTTTGAAATCCATACTGATTCGGATCTAATATGTTAAACTTTATTAGGTAATTATAGATTTTAGTATGCAAAAATTTTTCTAAGATTTTTTCAATAGCAGGCAGTATACATATGGGCCTATAATTAGTATATTCATCATGCTTCCCCCCTTTATAGATTGGTCTTATAATTCCTATTTTTAACATTCCTGGGATTTCATGCTGTGTCAAGATAGTATTTATAAGATGAACAATCACGGGACCTAGCACATTTATGTTTCTTTTAATCTCACCCAAGCGTATGCCATCAATACCTGGCATATGAGTAAGTTTCATACCCCTTACTATTTCTATGATATCACTCAGAGACGCTTTAGTGATTAACAAACTCTGTGGTTGATCTACCAAAGAAAAGTCTGACAATTTATGTTCACAATGGTGCAACATTTGATCAATAGAATCCGAGAAATACTTAACAAAGTTATTACAGATACAAGTGTATGAGGTGCCACTAAAGAATTTTGTTATGATTTCATCACAGTTACTCGTATTTTTTCTACCTAAAATGTTATTAATTGTATCCCAAGTTTTGTGGCTGTCGTGTAAAGTTTCTCTGAACAAGTTGTTATAATAGATTCGCTTTTTATTTATCAATACTTTATTTAATTTATTTCTAAACCTCTTATAATTCATTTCATGCGATTTATTTCTAGGTGAATTTCTCCACAGCAAAAATAATTTATCCCTTTTATTTATTTCTTCTAGCAATGTATTAGTTACCCATGGACATATTGGATTTTGCGACCTATTTACACTTCCGTACGAGTTTATTCTGGACTTTGTATATATCTCACAAAATTTATTTTTTATACAATCATATATATCACGACAGTTTTTAATTTTTTATATGGAATTCCAATTATGATTTTGAATGAGCAGATCTATTTTCTCTTGTTTCATATCCATCAGTCGCCTAGTTTTCATCTTATGCGTATTGTCAGTTTTCGTGAAGCTGTAATATAGTGGTCAGCCACAAGCGACTCACAAACACAAGACAGCAGTTTATTTTCATTTTTATTATTTGGCCTATATCTAATGTAAATATGATCTATGCATGATTGTGATAATCGATCATTAGCAATAGCTTCTCTTGTGATGTCAAAAATGCACCTTGTAAAATAGTTACTGTTTAGCAAATTTTCATATTTTATAACTAGAGGATCATTTTCATGTAAGGTATTTATATTTATGTCACCAAGAATGATAAAATTATCACTAGTGTTTACATTGCTAATTATTGTTTCAATTTCATTTATATATTGCAATTTATTCTGATTTGGTGGTCTATACACCGCTAATATATGAAAATACCGTAGACATTTTCACAATACATCGTGTTAATCTTATATTGATAAAAGGCAAACTTATTTTTAATATATAATAAAATTCCACCACCTGACTTATTTTTTCGACTGTAATAATACTGCTTAAAACTTGGTATATTATATAAATTTATAAATTGTTCCTCTATGTTTGTCTCACAGAGCATTAGAATATCTATAAAAGTCAATGAGTTCTTTAGAATTATATTAATATTGTCCCAGTATTTATATATCGATCTCACATTTATTTGCACAACACTCACCAAGTTCGAATATCTATCTGAGAGTTTCTTCATCCATTGATCAATATTAGTTACCCTTTCCATTTCAACTTTGTTATTATAATCTAGAAAATCGTACGGCATATTCGTATTATAAAAACCTAAGATCAGCGATATTGACTGGTAACAAAATATATTGATTTTGTATGAAGTTACCTGTAGAATTTATTGTTGCCTGTTTGCAAATTAGTATCATATAATCCATAGTAATTCCGTGTTTACAGAAGTACATGTAAATGTAGACAATCGTACACATTAACACTTTGTTAACCACAATTCTGCATTCAATTTTAATTTTTAATATTATGTATATTATTTTGAAATATATTTTTAATAGTAATAATCAATTTTTTGTCTTGCAAAGTCCATCATTTTTATTTTATACTTGCATTTGTCGCTTCTAGCGGAATGGTCCATTGGTGTGGTCATGTTATATTTAATGTTCATCTCGGCGCAGTTGGAGCATTTAGGTATTGTGTCCTTTGATAAGCAGTCCTTCGTATAATGATTGCTTCCACAATGTGCGCATATTGGGTTTGAGTCCTTTTGATAACATTTAGCTGCCGTATGGTTAAATTTTAATCAGTGATAACATTGCGTCAAGGGGTTGCAATCTTCGACCTTTATTCTAGTAAAACCTAGATTGACCCGTCCTTTCCTAATAAGTAATTTTCTCAATTCACCAGATGTTTCAATAATAATTTTTTTTTGTTTGAACTTTTTTATTTGGATTTCCCCTTTCACCGTAAGCGCATATTTTTCACTGTCTATTTCCCTTATCATTTTTATATCCTCATTTTGTAGTGTGATGTCTTCTATAAAATCTTCTTTTCTGTAATATTCATCTATTCCTTTAAATATGAGACATGGTCTTCTTTTTTCAATTTCCAAAACGTTTATTCCGTCAGCATTCAATTTATTAACTTCATTTTTTAATATATATATATGTTCCTTTTTTGGCAATTTATTAAAATTTCTCCTTTTTTCGTTTTTCTCATCCCACTTATCCCTATTCCAAGCTTCGCTACATTGATTTTTGTTTTGATTATATCATTAAGTTTATCCGAGTTGACATTTGTATTATTGGATTTTACCAGTAATGGATAAGAAGTTTCCTGATAAGGCCTGGACGCAGATGGTTTAGTGCTGCAGGTAGATACGATTTCGGCATAAGATGTTTTTTCTTTACACATAAATCCTTCCAATTTTTTATATACTCTTCACTATTTTTAATAATTTTTTCTTGTAAGATTATTGTGTGTTTTTGCCATTCCTGTTTTTCAATGTTAATTTGTTCTTCTAGTACTTTTAGATTTTGTTCGATTATTATTTTAATTTTGCTATATTTTTGTGAAGATATTTTGTCTAAATTACTTTTAATATTTTCAAATATAGTCTCAATGGCCCCGGCCATAATGTGTTAGGCCGGGCTTTACTCGCACTGTATAGAGTTACTAATCAAAAACGACCGTTCCCGTAGGTAGCTCGAACTGAACATGGTAAGATTTACTACGTTCATCCGAGAACTAGCAGTTAATACCTACTGTAGCTGAATACTTAATATAACTACATAGGTAACTAGATTATTAAATAGACTTATAAATAAACTTCTTGTGAGGAACGTCTTGATATTCTGAAAAAGAAATTTAGTATTTGTATTTGTCTTTGTATTTGTCTTTCTGAATAATTTTTTAATTTATCTCAGCTGATTTGATTAATTCAGGGAGAAAAATGATATAAGTGAAATAAATAATCAATTAATTTATATGAACGTTATATAGAACAGAAACTTTATTTAACATATTTAAAGTTAATACAGTTGACATAATTTATAAGAAATATTCGATATTACAAATATTTAAAGAAAAGAACAGTATAGGTCGACCACATTCAAAAGACCATTTCCTAGCTTTGTCCAGTAAGAAGAAAGCGGGGGAAAAGTCGCCTGGCAAGCCCTATACAAGCCTCAATATGATATTCCAAATAAATATATATTTTTTAGGTTAAAAAAGGTTACTTACTAGAAAAACTTATTTTGTGTTCATTATTTGCATCGTAACAACACATATTTTTGCGCACCTTCTTTTGAATGCTATCTAGCTATAGTAATTTACAAACGTGTCGCTCGAGCAGATATGAAAATAATATAAAAATTTCTAAATTTAGTACATGTATACTAT
>JADDOH010009252.1:0-84167 GCA_016648135.1 Agrypnia vestita | reverse complement strand
TATGATAGTTAACTAATACTTAAAAAATTTAGCTTAGCTAATAGAGCTTAGAGAGTATATGAGCCTGAGTGTAGGCGATTATAAAATTTTTTTTAAAACTTATTTGTTCAAAATGTACTTTTTGTTTTAACCTATTTTGTATAAATGTACTTACATATAAGTTATAATTGTAAACTTTGCCTGTCTCAACACAGAGCTCTCTAGTGAGACAGGCATAGTATAATTTAACTCAAACAAATGTAAAAGTAAAGAAATGAAATAAATGAAAATGAAAGAGTATATGCATTTTTATATATTCAAATCTAAAGAAATATGGTTTATGGTTATATTTTCATTCTTAACGACTCAATTAGCATCATTCAACCGAAAAATAAAATTTGTACTAGTATCTGAATGGCGGGAAATCAAATTGTCTTAAGGGGGGGGGGGTAAGGTTTTTAACTTTTTTTTTTGCATTTTATTATTAATTTTTTAAATGAATGTATAACATCGCAAGAATATTGTGTCAAAATTTCAAGTCAATCGGAGCAAAATTGACGAAATTATGAACATTTGAGCGATACTCAGACTGATTTTCTATACCTGCTCGGGCAGCTAAGAAACGCGCTCACCTGAGGAGTACCGGACGTGCTATTGTATTGGAAGAGTTTTGCGTAGACAAGGACAAAAAGATGCTGATGATGGAAGCTCTTTGCTGTGTGAACATGGCATCGACGATAATGTGTAAATATAAAATAAGTGTTTAGTTTTATTATGAATTTTACACTGTGCAAAACCTTAAAGCGTTTTCCCCACATCTCACGTTTTCAAAGTCGGTGTCCATCATTACTTCAAAACTACTGCACCGATCCTTTTGAAATTTTGAACACTATTTCTGTACATAATTTACGAGGTAACGCTGGAGACTTTATTCAAATTAGTTATTAATTTTTATTTTTTAATAACAAATTAGTCGATATTTTTCGCAAAAAATCGCGTTTTTCCCTTCAAAGTGTTCCAAAAAATTGAAAAATAGAAATTTCAAAAAACCTTCCCAGCGTTACCTGGGAAAACCTATTATCTAATGAATGAACTTTGATTTTTTGATTTCAGATGATCTAGCACCAAGTTATGATGGACACCGCAATTTTACTTTTTTCCGAGACACGTCCGAATAATTGCTGCCATTGCCGTATTTTTTAATATTTCGTATTGAAAATTTTACACAATATTCTTCAAATGTCATACTTTAATGTATCATTGGTTTTAATAAAGAGATTTTAACTGTGTCGTCACAAAAAATTCACAAAAACATGCCTTTTTTTAAGAATTAACCTTACCCCCCCCCCTTAAATTAACCTTATTTAACCTTAAGTAAGTTTAACAAGCCATAAAAATGTCACCGTAATGAACTCTCAAATCAATTTCAAAAATTTTGAAGGAATAATCAATTTTAAATTTCAAAAATTGTCCTTATTTGAAATCTAGGGCAAATTTAAAGATTTTGAAATACACAGTGATATAATTGAAATAAAATCATAATGAACATTAAGGGTTTTGTTGCTAATGTCCTTATAAAAATAACCTTGGTTTTAAATGGTTTTGTAAGCCATTTAAAATCAAGGTTATTCGTAATTACTTACAATAACTTATCTATTATTATATTATTTTTCATAATAATTTATAATAAATTAAAATGTATGAGAACATTTTAATTTATATTGTATCGTTAATGTATGTTAGGAACTTATTCCAGGAATTGATTAATAACCTTAAGATTAATCCATTGAAAATTTAATGAAATTGAACCCGGTTTCAAAACTTTGAAATTCAAAGAAAATTGACAGTTTCCTTTTAATTTACCATAAAAACAATTATTCTACATGATTTAATATTTGAGCATGGAAAATAGTTTCGTAAAAATTATAAAATTTATCCAATTTTCCATTATTTAAAAAAAGGTATCGACTTTATATTTATTCTTCAACGCGGAAAATCTCGTCATCTCTCCAAGACCTGGATGGAACTCTATTGCCTAGCAACGTCACGCGCGCATGAGGTCGACAAATGCAAATATGTTGAGCAGGGGTCTAAAACAAACGATAAAACGTATTAAAAATAAATCATTATGTGTTTATGAAAAACAATTTGAAAAAAATAAAAATAAAAATCGTGAATTGCAATCTGGAATTTGCTTTTTTTCTGTTAACACACATACAAATTTTTTTACTGAACTTTTTACTCGTGGCGTCTGCTTGCTTGCTTGCCGGCTTGCCGTCGAAAAAAATTTGGATCGATTTTTGACCCTTTTCCCGTGATCCAATCGAGCTGAAACTTTGCAACCAGACTCGTGGTGACGATCAAGAAGATCTCTCAAATTTTCGTTAAAAAATAATAATAATTATAGTATGATTTTGGATTTTTCAAATTTTTAATAGTTTTTTCAAATTGGAATCATTACAAAAGTTTAATTATTAGCAACGGCGGCCCGATAACATCGCGGAATATTTTCTTAATTTGAATTACTCCATCGGTATACATAATAGGTACTTCACTACACAAAGCATAAAGTGTCTTATCAAAGCTCAAAACATCTGACATTTTAGAAATATATTAAATGACTGTAAGTTTAGTGTTATGTTATATGTTTTAATTCGTCTTTAATTGTTATTATATTTTACAAAGAAAGGGAGTATATTAAAAACTTAATTTTTAAGGGCTACTTTTTTTATTTATATATTTCTTTTTAAATACTGCACACAGTATTACACTACAGTAATTACAAATTTAAAACAATTGCAAACATTAACAAGTATATAAATGTAAATATGTAAGTAAATATGGAAGATAGTAAAAAAATGTGAAATACAAGTGAATATACGATGCCACATTAAATAACTTAAGGAATAATAAAAAAAATAAAACATGCACCCAATTCAGATGAGAAACCAATTCTTGTGTTTGAATTGGAGGACACTGTCATTGTTATATTTTATTACGTTTTGCAGAAAAGTGTCACATATAAGCCTGCCAATCTATGTTAAAAGGTTACCAATAATATACAGGATCAACATTATTATTACATGCACTTAAAATACTTCTATGAAACATTAATTTTTTACTGCTGTTAATTTTTTCAGGTGTATTGTTAATTTATTTCCACTTTTAATGCACCTGGAAAGGCTTTAAAAATTTAAATCTTCGATATGTAAGAAGTCCTGTGTATTAGTCCTGACCTATGCAATTTTATGTTCTCAGCCAACTTTGGCCTGTCACTTAAGCAACTTCTTAACGATAAATATTGTATGTTTAAGTATATTTTGCAGCTTTGGAGAAGACCATATTTTAGAGAGAATTGATTAATATTTAACATTTTGAAAATTTAAAGAAGTTCTGGTTATTGAAATATTGTAGGCTTCTTCAAAATTACTTTGATAACTAATGTCGGCACTCTTTCCATGGCAATATTAGATTTAAAGGCCCAACCCATCCAACTATACCATGCTCTTAAATGGACTGGGAAAACGTAAAATACACTTTAACGAGTTTATTTTTAGAATATTTCTAAATCTTTAAAAAAGGTTAATATAAGAAGATTTCTTCTGAAAGTTTCTGTTTTATTTTAATGTAATGTAAAATTCTGAAAGAAGATAAGGTAATGTAAGATTTTCAGAATCAAGAATGAAATAATATAAAATTTAAAAAAGTACCTAAAAGAAAAAGTAATTGATTCCATAAATATTTTATAAGATAATTAACAAAAATATTTTGTAAAATTATTAATTTTGTAAAAGCAAAGACAGCACTATTGAAAAAAAATTATGCAGTTCTCGAGGATTACTAATTTATAATGCACTGAATTCGAGATTATATCCGAAGTCTATATATAAATTTATAGAATATATGATATATATAAAATCTAGAATTCAATACATTTTATATCAGTAATCATTGGTAACTGCATTTAAAACATTTTTTTTTGGATATTGCTGCCTTTGCTTTAATACCCCATATATCATAATTTATTTTATGTGATATGTATCTGCAGTGTTAATTGAATTTCTTTTCATATATATGGGTAACGATATCTTATGGGATAATATTATAATAATAATAATTTGATTCAACTTCGGAACAGTCCAGAGATGCATGTATATACAAAGATACATATATCCAATTTTTAATAGTTTTTGTTTGTTCTGTAATGATACTGTAAAACTTTCCCCTTTTTTGTATAACTCAAGTTATTGTTGCTGTAATACATAACATGTTTATTCTGTGGAAACTTGTAAGATGGTCTCTATACTGTTCAATAATCATGTGTAATCATATTTTATACGTACTGTTAATTTCCCATGAATAAATAAAATAAAATACTTCAACATTTTCAAAAAAAAAGGCAAAAATATTGAATAAAAATGCAAATTTTGATATTGCATAACTTAATAACTATTGATATAAGGTTATGTTTGCTCGAAAATTTTCGACTCATAATCAAGGCAGGAATTCACCTGTTAAGTATTGTGGACTAGCTCTGTTACAACCTGTATAACACGAAACGCTTGTTTTCTGGATTAGAACGCGAATTTAGTGCATGCATTTTATTGCCCCCCCCCCTGTTGTTCGATGGTCGATTAAAAGAATTTAAAGTGAATCGAATCAAAGGAGAATCAATCATTGGATAGAGCTGTGCTATTTACTCGTTTCCGCTTTCGTTCCGGTTCCGGATTTAGTTCCACTCCTCGGCAATTAGGAAGGGGCTGCTTGCAGCGCGCTCCGTCCAATAACTCACCGTGAGAGATGGCTGCAATTAAATTAATTTAAACCCAACCACGCGGAAGGTGCCGCCGTGAGTAGTTCATGAGGCAGCCGGGCAACTTTACACGTGCGTACAGTGATTTGTGAATCGCAACAATTGAAGAGAGATCCGATAAGAACTGCAGATTTTTTTTCATTAAAATAATTGGATTTTTTAAAAACTTAATGTCTGTTTCTATCCGAGCCCTAACAAACTTGTACCGATCTAAATCAATTTTGAAATTGATTACTTGCTTACTAAGGACCAGGCGCGAGCAGCTTAGGTACCAGCCCACCTCCTCGTATCCACCTCACCCCTTTCCTATGATGTGCTACCGTACTTAGAAAATATCGAACCGTGGTAGGCAGAAATATATTTATTAATTAAGATAAATTGTAGAAGTCTCACAGAGATGAAACTATTTATATGGTAAATAAAAATATTGTTAAATATATACTGGTCCATAAAAGGAATTAAGTTTTTAATTAATAATTTTCAAGCGTATTATAGTGTGAAATGTTAAATTATTCTGAAAAATATCATTATATATACATTAAAAAGAATATTGCTTAATATTCCACATTAAAAGTACAGATGAATATGTATACTATTGTAATGCGAAGGACTAAAGATGACTAGCATATTCACTCGAATATATGAAAAAAAAACTGATTGAGAACCTCCACACATTATAAAAATATAAAAAAATTGATGTGTTACGGTGGAATTGTGGAAATGGTCTATAAAGACTCCTTATAAACATTTCCTATAATACGAACGATATAAAAAAATTGTAGTTTAAACAAATAATTCAAAATAAAATTTTGAGGACACATTTTTAAATGATTACTTGGGATCACAAGATTAATTTTAACAGAAAAAACTGGAAACTGTCGGGTAGACAATTAATTACTAGAATTTTAACAATTGGTGACAAAAAAGATACTCATTTGACCAAATATTTTTTCTGTGAATAATACTACTTTTGGTATTTTTATTTCTTCCTTTTATCTATATGAAATATTAAAATTTATTATATCTCCCAAAATATCGAAGAAATCAATTTTAAATATTGCATTGCCATAAGAAACACACAAATACCCAAAGATTCAGAGCTCTAGATAGTCGGGAAGTCATCGATATTTAGATTTATAAATTTGGTGACAACCAAACAGATAGGTGATGCTAAATAAAAGCGAGTAAAGAGGTTTATTTTTTGGATAGTCGGGAAGATAAATGAGTACTTAATGGGTTTTTTTTCTGAAAGACCGTAAGGTTTTTAAATTTATATTTTGTGAACAGACACACTTAAAACGTCGGGTTAGGCCGGTAAATCTATTTTGTATCGAACAGTAAATTTCTATTGAAATCAGAAAAGGTCTGCGGGTGTGATCGTGTCCCTTTTTATTTCAACCCTGTAATATTCTCATTTTTAATATTAATTTCAATCGCCTCCCGTTTGCGTTGCTGTACGTGCACTCAAAGAAGTTGCAAACTCGCGCGCACAAGTTCACTGTTTCATATCAAATTTTCAAGGATTTACAAACACTCATAAATTACGATAAAAACGTCGCGCGTCTCCCCGAAGTGGAAGCGACCCGCTGCGCCCCGCAGTATGTTGCGGAGTAATATGAATTCCCATATCACCTATTAATATAAGAAAGTCTACTAAAAGAGGATCTTACTGTACGGAAAATGTCAAAAGTTTCAGTCCCAGACTGGGGGAGCTTTGTGAGCGCGCTTACAGTCGAGGATGCTTCAATCAAATGCGCGCTTAGTTATCATACATGATATTACAATTTATTTCTTCAAGTAATTCAATATACGTTTCACAAGTATGAGTTATTTTCAAAAAACAAGTGATGTCACTTATGAAAATCCACCGTTTCATTTATTTTGAACTGGTTCATCATCCATTTATTTTTATTTATTTATTTATTTATTTATTTATTTATCTTCATCTAATTACATGACATAGGAGATGGAGCCGCTCATCTCACTAGGAAGAACCTGTGCCGAGATGAGCAGCTGAACAATACAGTGAGAACAAAAAATAGTAAAGATATACAACAAAATACTATATAACTATAAGATTAATTGATTAATTAATTGAGTATATAAATATAAAATGTGGATAATAAGAACAGTATATATTGTACAATACAAAAGCAATAAAGAAAGTAAAGTAAAGTAATATATATAAAAAATCATATGCATGGATAGTAACAAAATATATATATGTAATAGCACAGTTAAAAAGTATATTTAGGTATATACCGATATAAGAAAATTAAATGAATGTTTGTGTATATTAAATAGTGATAAGAAATGAAGTTTAATGAGCAATAAATTATGACCTGTTTTCGGCAGTTGGGTATTTTGTGCAAATGCAGGTGACAACAATGTCTTCTCGAATAGTGTCGAACGCCTTTTAAAATCACTCATCATTTACGATGTTACAAAATATCAAGAAAAATATTTAAACGTTAAAACTTTGAATAACTCAATAATTACCCAGATGCGTAGTATAATATACCTACCTGTAATAATGTTGTTAATATTAATGATAACCGAATGACGTTAAAAAAATTTACATGATGAAAAAAATAGTGTATCTAGTTAAAATGGTTGATAGACTTTTTTGTATAATATTTTGACAAATTTACCATCAGAACAAAATTAATTATTCACACAACAAATAAATAAATCGGTTCGAATTTATTCCATAAAATTAATTAGAAAAAAAATATTTTAAGATAATATTTAAAAAGGTACTTACTAACTTATCAGTGAGTTTCTTATATATTTTTTATCAAAGTGAGTAATTGCATAAATTAAAAAGTGGTGCCATATATACATTTTATTATTATAAAATATTAAGCATCTCATTTAATTAACATATTCAAAAGATACACGAAAAAAAATTCTATATAGAAAAAATATT
Source organism: Agrypnia vestita (assembly GCA_016648135.1). Classification (NCBI taxonomy): domain Eukaryota; kingdom Metazoa; phylum Arthropoda; class Insecta; order Trichoptera; family Phryganeidae; genus Agrypnia; species Agrypnia vestita. Next base: position 76,446 of record JADDOH010009252.1, on the reverse strand, counting down.
ACGTCTGGCATACATTGGGATACGACCTCTGTACTTATCGAATCCAGATTTTCAAAACGATTCATTTTATTTTCTTCAAATATCATAGAATTATGTTTTGAAATTGTTTAAAAAAAAAATTGATTAATCATAAAAAATTTTGGTATAATTTTTTTTCTAGTTTGTCTTCTGAGGTATCATGCCGTGTTTTGATTAGGATGAGATGACTCTAGGGATCCCGTTAGGGATCCGAAACATCGGTCAGAGAGTTAGTCAAAACACGGCATAATACTCCAGAAGACACGAACCAGATGTTTCTGAGTGGCCGTGAAACCTAAGAACATCCATAATTACGTTTGTAATAACTATGAATTTAATCAAAAGGAAAATAATTGATTTAGTTTTATTTACACATTTCTTACGTATTTAGTAGTTTAATTACATTTGCATTTTTTCTCGTAAGGAATGCAATCACGAATCGAGGATGGGAGACAATTTACGTCTCACGTAGAGCATGAGCCAGGTACGAGCGATTCCATTTGCTCGGGCGCATGTCGAGAATGCTCCTAGACAGCATCATTAATAGTTGCCTCTTCTTTGAACTGGCATCTCTCAGCACGCGGCACCGCCAACCACGACCACCCGACTATACACAAAGAACCTTCGGAGCGCTGGAGACGTGGTACCGCCCAGCAACATGTGGGCACACAGAAGTTACTAGAGGCACTTTGTGTAATCATATTTCAATCCAAAATTATTAAATAATACACTCAAGTATACGAATAATCTAATATATACAGAGTGTTCCTTAACTAATAGCAAAAACTTGGAGGGAAATTTTTCGTTCAATTTGGAATAGAAAATATTTTTTACACTTTGGTTGAAATGTCGAAAGTTACAGAGATAACAAAGTTTGCATTTTTTTCAATACTTCTAGCTTTTCTTTTGTAATAAGTAAGGATTTAAATTAATCTGAGTATGAACATGATACGAGATCAAACTGTAATATAATAAACTAATAAATAAATAAAAAAAGTAAAAAAATAAACTACGATACAAAAAATAAAAAAGCTTTGAAATAATGATTAAAAAAATGTGTAAATTTAAGTATACTTCACTATTTCAGGTACAAAAATATTTAAAAATGTACTTTTAAATAATTACTGTAAGGTACAAATAGTTGTTCTGTTAAAATGGGTGTATGTAGTTGTATGTTCCAAGATAAATATTACTTTTACATTGAACCATGAAATTATTTTATATTTAAAATTAGGTATATATATATATGTACTCATTCTTAATTAAGACATTTCAATATAATGTTCTAATTTTTGCCGTGGTCTAGGGCCCTCGGACAGTTTTACAGGTGGTAGCTCTACTGTACAGCAGTCAGTTATTTAATTCACGATTGCTGTTATATATTACAAAATTATAGCGGTTGTTATACGGAGTATGAAGAGCTAGTCCACAATACTTTAAAGGATTTCTGCCTTGATGGTGAATCAAAAATGTTCATGTAACCATGACATCAATAGTTATGGAGTTATACGATATCAAATCTTGCATTTTTTTTCCATTATTTCTAATTTATATTTTACAAAACATTGAACTTTTATTACAGTTACCAAATATCGCTTATGAAAAAGTGATTTTTTTCAAAACAAGTTAAATAAAATGATAAAAACCATGCAGAAATTCCAATTGAAATGTTTTCTAATTGTAATTGGAAGGTTTTTATCATATTATTTGACTTATATTAAAGAGAATAAATTCGACATATTATTCAATATAAATTACTGTAATGAAAGATCAACGTTTTACAAAAATTATGTCAGAAATATTGGGAAAAAAATGCAGACTTCGACATTGCATAGCTCCATCACTATTGATATTAGGCAGAAATCGACCTATAAAGTACTATGTACTAGCTCTGTTACATCTTGTATATTGCAGCATGTAACTTATGCTTATGGTAATGTTTGTACTTTAAAATAAATTGTTATTAACTGTGTTTTTTTTATTAAAAAATATACATAAAAATGTATGTTTAAATAAATACTTGTTTTTTAGGAATCGACATGGAAAAGTAACGTCATTTTTAACGGATTATATCAAGTTTCAATGTAAAATCACGTAGGCCTTATTGAAAAGCCGCTATAATATTTCAGGTGTTTGCAAAAAAATAAAATGAGTTCAAGATATATTTGTAAATTAATAATTATCGTTATTACCTTCACGAGTTTCAAACGTGCAAGGAATGAATAAACAATTTCCAGACTTCCTGTCAAACGAGTATATGAAGGATACGTGTGTGTGCCTTTTATCTGCCTTTCCCGAAATATTCTCCGTGTTTTCCACGTGATAAAGATATATTTCATGAAGATGTCGGAACAGACGTGAGTGGGTAATACAGGGAGACATCGTAATACTTTAGAAACCTTCGTGTATTTCCATGGGAAAACTTCCCCACAATGTTATGCAGTCACAGAAATGTATAGAAGATTAGCAAGATTCTACAAATATATCAAATAATATATTTTACAATACAAATGTTTTAATGTTGCATTTCAAATACAGTTCTATGTTCTACGTTTGGGTTTAAGTTATTTATGTTTATTTTTTATTTATAAAAAGGAGATGAACCATTTTTGAAACAAGTCTACTCCTATAAAACACGTTTTTATGTATCACATTATATTATAATGTTTTGTATCATATAATAATGTATGTATGTTTTACAGGCTGAAAAGTTTTTTGACTTTTTAAAAAGCTTATGTTAATGACATACCTTATTTTTATTTAAACATTTTCTAACCCCAAAAAATATCTAAGTGATTTTCCTCCGGTAATTAATGAACCTCGTGGCCTGTGTCGTTAAAAATTTTATTCAAACAAAACTGAAAATAAAATTAGTATTATTTTAATTCAAACAGAGTTATTCGTAGCTATCGTTGCCGCGGTTGGTTGACCGCGCGGTCAGTACGCATCTAAAATAACTCGTAAATTTTGTAAATATTTAGTTATTTTTTCCGAAAATTTGATAATGTGTTAAATTTGTGATGTCGTTTAGACCTTGGTTTCATTATCGATGAACACTTTAAACGGAATTCGCAAGTAAATAAGATTTGTTATAATCTTAGGTCATTTTACAATCTTTGGTAGATTATATAAAATTCACTACGTAATACCAAAGCCTGTATAACAATAATCTATTTTTCTTTGGTCGAGTCTTAAATGTAATATGGGAAAAATATCAACAGTTACGGAGTTAAGCGACACAGAGTATGCATTTTTTTTCAATATTTCTGACCTTGACTTTAAATCATTGGACTATCACTACAGTAACTTATCTCAATTATAATAATTTCGTTGTCTGTCCGTCCGTCCGTCGGAACTTCGTGTAATGCCAGTAAATTTTTTAAGCATAAAAACTTTTATTTTTATTGTTTTCTTTTATTTCCTTTTTTTTATATATTATTACTTATTCTTTAGGAACCGAAATTTAAAAGTACCGTCACTTTTGACGGGTTATAGCTTAAAATTAATATTCAAAATTAATATATTATGCTTTGATACAAGTCAAATAAAATTAAAAAATCCTTACAAAAAATATATTTTTCAAATTTTTGCATAGTTTGAAATATTTTATTTTACTGGAATCAAAGCGAATAAATTTTCAATATTCGACAGATACTTACTTACATATCTTAAGTTTTACAAAAGATAAGCCAGAAATAGTAGCTTGAGTAGCTAGTATGCGAAGCTTGTTGTAGTTAATATAATAATATAAAATAATAAAATAAAAATATTGATATCAAAATGCAAATTTTGATTTCGCTTATCTTCTACATCTCGACACTCCGCCCAAATAATGTTAACTAACTAACTAAGTAACCATCACGCCGTTTCCCTGCAGGGGTAGGCAGAGAGGATTGAACGCCACACTCTTCTATCCTGGCACACCACTTTTGCTTCGGCCACATTCATACATCTTCTCATACACGTTCTACGATTGTTGCGGCTTTTAACAGGGCCATCCTCAAATACTTGTAGTACCTGATCGTACCAGGTCTTTCGCGGACGCCCTCTATTCCTGTTGCCTGTAACATTCGCCTCATATATTTTCTTAACCATCCTTTCCTCGTTCATACGTTCCACATGACCAAACCATCTCAGCACTCCTTTATTTATTCTATCTACCACACTACAGCCAGCATTGCATTCACTTCTAATTTGTTCATTCCTCACTCTATCGACCAAAGATTTTCCACACAAGCGTCTTAGTGACCGCATTTCAACCGCATTCAGTCTACTTTCATTCCTCTTTTGCCAATTCCAGGCTTCACTTCCATACATAAGGGTTGGCACTAGAACGCCATTATGTACCGCTAGTCTTGCTTCTTTTGACAGATTCTTATTGGCCATAATTGCATTTAGTGCACCATTAACTTTGTTTCCCGCAGTTACTCTCCTTTCGATATCATTCTCAGCTTTGCTGTCTCTACTAAACATACTTCCCAAATACACAAACTCGTTCACTTGTTCTAAGCATTCGTTGTTTATAATTACATCACACTTAGTCACTCTTTCGTCTCTCTCGAATACCATCACTTTCGATTTGCTGACATTCATCAAAAGTTCACTCTGCATGCATACATCGGACATCCTGGATACCAAGCACTGCAGATCAGCTTCACTGTTAGCCACTAATACTGCATCGTCTGCGTATAGCAGACAGGATATGGTGAGTCCGTCCATTTTCGCTCCAACTTCTAGATCCTTCAGTTCTTTCATACAATTATCCATATACAGGTTGAAAAGCCATGGTGACATTACGCATCCCTGTTTGACACCTTTTGTAATATCAAACCATGATGTGAATGTCCCATTAATTCTCACGCAAGCACTACTTCCTTCGTACAGGGATGCAATTGCCTGTATGAGTTTACTCTTCACCCCATATTCAGACAAAACCTTCCATAACTTTCGTCTTATCACTCTGTCATACGCTTTTTGGAGATCCACAAAGGCACAAAAAAGTTTTTGGTTCTTTGCCAAAAACTTTTCGGTCATCTGGCGCAGTGAGAAAATCTGGTCCATGCATCCTCTTCCACTCATGAAGGCTCCTTGTACATCCCACACTTTTTCTTTCGTTGTCAACCTCACTCTTTCTATCAAAATTCTCGCATACAGTTTGCCAACAGAGCTCAATAGGCTAATGGCCCGATAATTCGCGCAGTCCATTCGCGACCCTTTTCCTTTGTATAGAGGCATGATAACAGCTCTTCTCCAATCCTTAGGAGTGTAGCTGCCCTCTAAACATTGGTTGAAATATTCGGAAAATCCACGACGTAAATCAATGCATTTTAAGCCAAATTCAATTAGAAATTTTATATCCACCTATAAAAAAATTAATAATGTGGGGGGTAATTTATGTATAGAATCTACTTTATACATATTATTTTGTAATCCCTGAAGTTGGGGAATCCCATGCATGCTTTCTTTAGTTGGTTGCCTTGAATTGTGCAGATAGTTTTAATTTACGCTTATTTCTCATACTTGAATGCTGTTCGGGCAAAAGATCCATTAGTCTCTGGTCGGGGACTTTATAAAAAAATATCTATGAGCATGAAGTTCTCTGTATATGACAGTTGCCGTGAACAGTAGGTGTAATAGTGTAAAATATTGACATCTCGGAACGAACGGTAGAAAATTCAAAACTCTAATTTATTTTTGTTATTTTGCAATTAGAAAGCTGTTTTGAGCAATTGCAGTTAGACATAACACAAATACCCATAAAATATATTATCACACATATTTTAATTATTATATGAATTTGTATTACACTTTTTCTTAATAAATGATCTTAATGGAAAATAAGATTTTCCGATTTCTAGAAAACATTTTATGCGCGGCATTCTGGTATTTTTGTCACAGTTCAATATCCCGTGATATTTGATATCATTAACGTCTTTTGAATAGCGAAATAATATTTTATAATAAGATTTCATTACAAATAAAAGAAGAGAATTTTGCTTTTTTACAAGAATAAAACTCCAAATTACCAAATACTTGTCAAGGCGATTCATTCTGATTTTCAGTAAACAAAATTTTATACATATTATACATACTGGGTTATTAGCCACTATGTACTATGGTTTCAAGAGCAGCAGTTATAACCGATAATATATACAGGGTTATTTGGAAAACATTAATAACGTCGCAGGACTACATATATTCCTGCCTTGACGAGTCGAAAATGTTCAAGCAACCATGACTTAATATCAGTAATTATGGAGATATGTGACCAACTGCGAACAACTGTGAAAGTGTGTGCGAGTGTGTAAAATGTACCTAAAAGAGATTCCCCACAACATAATAATTCCAATCTATTTAGTTTAGTGAGATATGCATAAAAGTTTAATTCACGTATTTTAAGGAAAATTATATTGATTTTGAAAAATTCTACATCACCAGGAAGACAACATTTACAAAATCCAAAATGTTTGGTCAATATGCACATAACATAAAATTTTTCCAAAGAAAACATTATATGCATTTGGAACATGTGCACTCAAAGGTGACAAAGTAGATAACCTGTGCAGTATCGTTTTCAAGTATTTTACAATTTAAGCAAACTGTAAATGTATTTAATATATTTGTAAATATATCTAATTTACTTGCTTAAAATAACATCAAATATGTGCTTAATAAGCAAAAATCTTATAATTAGTAATGCAGACACGTGTGTAACATTCAGTCAATGGTTAATAATTCAACTATTACTTATCAGATTATTGCAATAATGATACATCTATTACAATAACTATTCTGAAGTTATGTCCTAATGTCAGATAAATATGGTCTATTGATGCCGCAAAATAAAATCAATTGTGCTTAATTACGATCATGCCGTTTCCCCGCGGTGGGATGGAGTGCCATTCTTCCGTCACACAACTCACAACTCATCCACATTCGTACATCTTTGCATGCAACCTCGATGATTGTTGAGGTTCCTGGCAGGACCATCTTCCAGTATCTTGTCATTCCACTATTTCTGCGGCTGCCCTGTCTTTCTGGCGCTGTCAACACATGTGTCTTATGTTTTTTTAACATTTTGTTATCTTTTATTCGCTCAACATGCTCAATCATCTATGCTAAGATCAACTTTACATTTTTTCCTAATTTTTTTCTTTATATCTCCTAATTTCATTCTCTATTCTATCATAAATAGATCACAAATAGTAAGAAATCGCAGAAAGAATATATATTTTTAGTACAGTCGAACTCGGTTATAACGAGCTCGCATATAAGGAGATCCCGGCTATAATGAGAAAAACTGTGAATTCATTTTGATTTGCGCATATTCCCATACAATCGGTCTCGGCTGTAAGGAGAGCGATTCCCGGATATACGGAGCAAATTTTAGAATCTCTGCAAACATATTTGCTTGGGTTACAGAAAAAAAAACAAATACGTACCTACTCATAACAATAAACTTTTTCACTTTGCTTTTAAAGCGGCTCGCACTTAATTAGGGTTCACTTTATGATGTACACAAACTTGTGTCCGAAAATCCCACGTGCGCAGGCAAGCAATAGTTTACTGAAGGTCGAGAATACTGGTCATATAACTCCGATTATTGGGGGTTTCCAAAATGTTTATGGTGACAGTTTATTTTATGCCGTTTACTGTATTACCATTTAAAAGCCTAATCAGTAAAACGCGAATTGTTATATCGGAAACGTGTTCACTAACAAACGAAAGTGTCTCTAGGTTCTCAAAAAATCGAAAATATCGGCGTCAAAAAGTCTGTAAAAAGTTTTCACAATCGTCTTCTACAGTTTCATTGCTCTGGAAAGATAAGGATTTTTATTTATCTGCTCATGGAAATAACATCTCACAATCAAAAAAAAATGTGAAAAAAGTGAATCCCGGATATAAGGAGTCTCGGCTATAAGGAGCAAATTTAGTTGGTCCCGTCGCGTTCGTTATAACCGAGTTCGACTGTATATGTATACTTTATTTTAATTGAAGTGTGTGTACAAAGGTCCTTTGACACAATGAGTGCAAAGACCTTTCATTCAAGATTTATGAATAAAATTATTCAAATTCATATGTCAACATTCAATGATGTATTATATGAAGTTAATGGAAAACTTTGCATTGAACACTTAATCAAATCGAGTTGATTTGTTGTAAAACAGAAAAGGGCACCAATGACGACGAAATTACAGCCTGAATGAATCATAATCTCCACAGATTTGAACTGTAACATTAAAAGTGAGGAAATTGAGATATTTCACACAATATTCACCTGTTTTATCGTAAAAACTAAAATATGAAACTCCCGCTGCCAAACTCCAGACGATCAACTTGGCCAAATCCTCGTAAGAAAGGTTATCTTCATCCAATATGAGGACTAAATGTTGAGGCCTTTTAAATACACTTTTCATACTATTACTGACGAAGTCAACACTGCCTTTAGAGCATTTTAATCGTCTTATCTCTTTAATTTTTAAATTAATGTACACCCATACGACTAGTACATTTTCTAAAATGGTATATAAAATGTGTAAATATACCCAAAGAACAGTACGGACTAACTTGGACAACATCTTGCCCAATTTTTTTATTCATATACACCATATTATAAAACATTAATTTATTGAAAACATCCAGAGGCCGACTCAAGCCAAAAAAACTACCCAACTTGACATCGCACTGTCACACGTCTAGACACATGAGCGTTATCTATGGGCACGACCAATCACGAGCACGAAGGTGTTAAATAGTGTTGCAACCGTTGCAACTTACAGTAAGATAACTTTGGATAACTTACGTAAGGTTAGAAAGGGGAGACTGGTACAAAAGTACTAGGTAACTTACGCACGCTTACTTAATACAATTTTACAAATTACTAACACGCGGTTTTCAAAGGCAGGCAAATAGAATACATCGTCATACTCTTCTGTGCTGACGTACAAACCTCGTCTCGTCCACATTCATACATCTTGTTATGTAAGATCATTGATTGTTGGGACTTCTAACCAAATCATTTTCCATCTGGTTTACCCAATCTTATCTTTGTTTCTGGGTTCATCAACACTCAAAAGATATTTTTTAGCTCATGATACTGTACAATCGGCTTCTGACGAATCTGTTGCAAGTATATATTTTTATTATTATTACAATATTACATGAATTTGTTTAACGTTTAGTTATTTTACAGATAGGAAATGAAATTATAGTAAATAAATCTTAATAACAGTAATTATTCTGTCGATGCCCTTTACTCTTACCAGCTGAAACTAATAGGTGAAATAAATAAATTTTGACTTAAAGTTAAAGTTAAACTTTAAAGTTAAATTAAAGTGAACAGAATGTTTTATTATATAAATATATGGGGTAAAATAGAGAAAATTTTCGGAAAGTTTTAAAAATGGTTTAATAATATTTAATATCAGTGTGAAATTAAAGGATGACCAAAACCAAAAGCATAACCTTCTCAAAAAAATCTATGAGATGTAAACTAGCCCTTGAAAATAAACCCATTTAACAGGTTATGGAATTTAAATATCTCATATATGTCTCAAATATGTCAACGTACTGAGCCATAGGAATGTTTTTGAAGAGGTGAAAAGCTAGGTGACGAAAGCTTCGATTGTATCAGAATGTCTGAATAAAATAATATGGAAAAACAAAGAAATGCAACTGAAGAGTAAAGTCCGAATCTACAAAACTTGTATCAGACCAAAAATGACCTATGGCATCGGAACAAGAGCTGACATATTTCGCACTAAATCACTTCTTAGAATCACAGAGATAAAAACCATCAGAAAAATAACAGGAAAGACTACACGACAGAATGAGAAAGACCACGATCAGAAAAATGTCTGATTTCTTAGATGTTGTCAGGACTTAGTCATGCTTATGAAGTTAAAATCAGCTTTAAATTAACTCTTAACTTTTTAATAAGTTTATGTACTCATTAATAAGTATATAATATACTTTTAAATAACTATATAATAATAATAATAATATTTATCTTAAAACGTTACTAGAATAACTTTCATTCATTTTCGAATATATAATTCATCTTTGAGTGTAAACAGACGGTTGTGGTTTTAAGTTTAAGCGCCGTCTAAGGCCTTACTTTTTTACTTATGCCTTACTTTTTTCTGATACCTTAAGGGGGAATACCCACCTAGACATTTCAAAAAAAATTATTTTTAAATTTTTGCATTTTCAAGCAAAAATTCAAAGAAAATAACAAAGTTATAGCTGATAATAGTGGCATCTCTTTGTTGATTACGCGGCGCGTAATCAACAAAGAGATGTTGATTACACGCAGCTAGCTGCCAGTTGGGCTCTTTCATAAAAGAAACGTAAGACCTGTTTTTATTATGTTTATGAAAAGTGCTCGATGATATGGGAATTCTAATTAAGGTGGAAGACTCACATTAAGGACCTGGAATCGATGATTTTATGTAAGTTGAAAGATTTCGCGATTTATTCATTGCTCAATTTTCAAACGGTTTAACTCGAAACCATGTTTTGATAATCGGTGACCAAATATCTCGGCAAACACTGAACCGACCAACTTGAAATTTTTAGTGGTTATTTTATACATAATTATATAGTCTTTGTCGTAGGATTTTTTTTAATAGGCATAATATACCCGAAATTTTCACTAAAAAATGCTATTTTAAATTCAAACGCTCGCCATTTTGTAAAAAAACTATATTTCCAAAAAACCCTACGTCGAATACTACATGAAAGTGTCAATTTTGTTAATCTTTTTGTGTTTTTTTATTCTGATAATTACAGATAAAATGGGAGTGGTCACCGCGGAGAATCTTTTTTTTGGGCATTCGACAAAACCCAAGAATTTTCCGCCAATGTTGAATATTTTTTTAAAAATAAAATTTTAACATATTATTCGAATTAATACCAATACCATGATTTAAATAGGTTTTTTTTACCGGTTGGGTGCCGGAGCGTAGCTATGTGTGAAAACTTTTGTACTCTCTATGTGCCGGAGCGCAGATCTGCGCGGGAGACACTTAGGGATAGACACTTATGCGAATTCAGCCTATTTTACCTGAGTTTATAAGTTTCTAAAGCTTATCATTGGTTGTATCTCAAGTTTTTGAATGAATGAACGAGTTTTATTTGTCAAGTAACCTCATTTGCCGCGTAAACCGGACAAAAAATCATTCCAAAAGTCGTCTTCGAACCACGCATTAATTGTGTTATTTATCTACTAAAAAAGTGTTTTTTTTAAATAAAAAGGTTTTAAAATTAAGTCTTTTTATATTCTTTGATATATTCAGAATGAAAATATTGAAATACAATATCTTAAGTATTATTGCTTCCATGGTTTTATTTGATCTGCGTACAATTCTGATAGTAAATTTCGTTACTTATTTTCATAATTAATGAATAAGTAATTATTGAAATACAATATCTTAAGTATTATTGCTTCCATGGTTTTATTTGATCTGCGTACAATTCTGATAGTAAATTTCGTTACTTATTTTCATAATTAATGAATAAGTAATTATTGAAATATAAGTAATTATTGAAGTTTGTATATTGAGAAACCAGAAATTGCAACTTCTTAGCGATTCTTGTTAATTGTTATATGAATATAACCATTAAAAAAGTGTCTAAAAAACAGCAATCCTGCGCGAAATTGCGCGGCAGACAGGGTACATTCCGCGTTACGTACGGCCGGCATACGACCGATTAAAAAAATTCACATAAATTACCTTTTTTGACGCTTCGTAGGTAGGTATTCCTCCTTAATCTACGGTATTTAACGTACGACTGGATCGCTTTATTTACTTTTACAATTGCTATCCACTCTAACTACTAAGATCTTATTAATTTCATTAATTACATCAATTGCACATGTAAAATCTACCTATCTTCTAATTTATAGTTTTCCTATACATGTGATTTATTATTTGTTATATATATCTTGTTAAAATTGTCACATTTTTTAATCACAAAAGTTTTCAAAAGTCCCAATCAGGGCGTATATTATTAATAAATAATAATAACAATGAATCGAACGAGTCAAAATTTGAAATAGAACATTTTTAAAACGTACTCGTATGCAATTGACTGACTAAGATATTTTACTAATATTGCAGGAAAAAATAGAAGTTTTTTTTTTTATAAATAGGCACAAATACATTATCCATGTAATAATGAATTAACTTTCCTTTCACGTGAAAATCGGAAACCCGGGGCAGATATTAATTTGATGTCGTACTCTCGCTTAATATTCTAAGCACAGAATATATAGTAGATACATATTTTCTCTTATCTAATATCGCACGTCAGAGGAACTATCAGATTTCGTAAAGTAATAACGCAATCTCGTGATTTGTAACAAATCATTAAGTTAAGTATTTTTATACTTCGCAGGATTTTAATTATTAAAAATTATTTACTACTCAATAAAAATGGATTTAGCATGTATCAATTCACTGCATAATTATTTCGCATCGATGTCGTATAAGCAAGTCCTCATAAATATGTGGACTCATTTTTGGAGTACCTCCCTTCTTTTTTGGAGTTTTTTTCCATAATTGTTTCGTTTTATAATAAATAAAGCACTTTATAACGTCAATATTTTGATGATCAGGGAGGTACCTACATAGATAAACAAATTCTCCTGGCGGTAAAAATATAAACCAATATAGCCTTCAAAAAAACGTCTGATTTGACATCCGTTTCCTAGTTTCCATCTTTCTTTTGCGTGTCTTGTTCGGAGAGGTTAGTGTCGGTTATTAAATTATGCTTAATATTGTGTTTATAACTATTAAATGACAACTCTTGCCTTACGAATGATGCAGTGCATGTTATAATTTTAGTAATTAACGCGACAGCCTATATAATTCCCTATTATGATTACCCGGTGACATGTACACGTTGTCCGTCTAATGTCATTGCTGCCGTGTTTGACCATGCTGTCCGCTGATGAAGTGTGTTTGATTCCAGATTCCAAGATGCAGTTGCACATCCGTGGTCAGTCGACGCAAGTCATTGAGGCTCGTGAAGATGAGACTATTGCCCTGATCAAGGTGAGTTTTAGGATATTTTTCACAAGTAATATTTTTACATGAAAAGTTTAAAAGAAAACTAAAGATTGTCCTTTTTAGGAGCGTATTGCCGCCTTGTCCGAGTCTTCGGCTACAGATTTATGTCTGTCGTGCTTGGGCGCCCCGCTGTCCGATGATACCCTAGTATCAAGCTTGGCTTCTGCTGAGCTGGACCTCACAGTGCCACTTATCGGTGGTAAAGTGCACGGTTCTTTGGCTCGTGCCGGTAAGATAAAATTCTCTTAATAATATTTCTTTTAGAACTTTGTATTTAAACTTTTTGAATTTTGTTTATTTCACTTTCTATAAATTTTCATCATATGCAATGAGTTCATAAAGATATTGAATATGTGAGTTAATTAATATTCAGCTCAGGCTATTTAACCGGTATTTTATTCCCAATGTTCTCCCTATTTGACTAATGAATATGATAAATGAAAGTTAATTCCGCTGAGTCATAATATCACAATAAAATTATTAAAAAACCTATTGAAATAAACAACATTCTGTATGCATTGAAAAATCTACTCTTGTCTATTACGTTGTATTGATATTGGCTAAATCCAAGATAATGGTCCCATTGCATATACAACGAAAATGAGTATTTCACTATATTATTGAATGTGCTAATAACAAAACGAAAGATAATTTACGTTTAAATAGTAAGTATTAAACAAGATATTACACTTTAAAGTTCCGAAAAATGCACTGCATATTTTGACATTTCATAGGCAATATATGAGGTTAGGTTAGGTTATTGGGTTTGGTTAGGTTAGGTTAGGTTATTAGGTTTGATTTGTTTAATTTAGATTACGATTATTTTAGTTAGAAAAAATTAACAAGACGTTAAATTATACAGTGAAATACTTATTTTCATTGTATAAACAACGGGACCATCATCTTGGATTATTGCTAAATTGGATAGTAAAATGAAAAAGTTCAACGGAACATTCGACAGTATACCTTCATAGAGACCAATCAATATATTTTGTGTAATGAATTGTAACAGCAATCAACCAGCTGTCATTGTATCCACATGTTAGCAATGGCTTCTTAGATACTTGCTGATAACAAAGTGAACATTGTTTGAGATGTGGACAGTATTTGCTTCTGTCTTCATTAAGTTTGTTTCACACAGTATTCTGTACATATATTTTTAAGGTGTTTTCATTTAGTATTATCTATCTTAGGAGAAAACAGCTTACCTCTAACATAGTGATGGTATTTTAACCGGTGACATGCTAACACGCTAAGTGGTACGACCTCGGTGGACGCGGCGTTTTGCGGGGCGTTTGACGTTCGAACCGGCGACAAATGCGCGTTCAATGTGTGGCCTCGGTGAACGCTATAGTGTCTAGTATGACATCTATGAAAGTATATGTCATGGCGTCGTACGATAAAATTGATTTTTATTTAGAAGAAAACATGTCTTTCAAATTTGGCTTAGTAAAGGAAGGTCCAAGTGATATTGTTAAGCAAAGAAAAAAGTTTGGAGAATTTTCTACCTTATATGAAACGTTTTGTATTTCGGATATGAGTACTTTGATTGACATTTTCAAACGCCTGTCAGAAACGCTGTAAATACAAACTGGTTTGAAATCTTGCGCGAACGTCCTGCTAGACGCCAATACGCACGCTGTACGTCCTGCCGTTGCGGCGGTAACTAAGGCCACTTCCATAAAGAAACACGTGTTTGACCATAAACGCCCCGCCGAACGCGCCGCTACAGTGTCCACCCAGGCTATACACTAACAGTTATTTGAGATTTGTATCTGATTTTTTGCAATTCAACAGGCAGCCATCGATAGTAAATAACAATTATATCTTAGTTATCAATCATTAATACAATCAGATAAAAATACCAAATAACTGTACCGAAAATAACTGGTTAAAATAACGGTTTAACCGTCACTTGTCTGACATAGGTGAGAATACAATTAAACCATAGTGCAATTTGTTTAACAACTTTATTGTGTTTGCAAAGGAGTTAAAAGTCACATGATTTCATGTGACACAACAATTTAAAAATCATTTAATTTTAATTATTAAAAAGTGTTACGTTTAATGCTTTAATGTCAGCCACGTCGCGTATCGTCGCTGTATATATAATAAATCCTATGTGCCGTTTAGTGCATTCTGGGATAAACGAATCAATTTGTCAATTTTTCATAATTGCACAGACTAGATTTATAAAAAATATTATAAGTAATTACTAGGCAGACTATCTAGATGAACGGCACTGTTTTTTTTTTAGTATATGTCCAATATTTATATGAAAAATTGATTCGTTTATCTCAGTGTACTAAACGACACATAGGATTTATTATATATACAGCGGCTATATAAGAGAATAAATTTGTAAAATGTATATTCTTCTCTACGATTCCTGCTAAAGCTGTCCATTCAAACAATGTTATAAAGGGTTTCATGTCAATATTATTTAAAAATCATAGGGAGAAGTTTAACAAGGTTAGGATATATGACGGTTTTTCTAAGATTATGTGTCACAGTTTTGTGGGAATTATCCTTATTGAGTTTTTTCAACAACTTTCAGTTACAAAACAATATGAGCTTGTCCCTCAAAACATCTTGCTTGATGTTTGTCTGCAGGTACATCCATACAGTCGGGCATATTTTGTTAACTACTTAACACAATTTATAACATCTTAAAAAGTAACTCTTAAATCACCTAATTTAAATGTAAAGGAACAGTAACAGAATATAAAAATTTGTATACAAGAATCAAAAAGGTTTTGTACTATCCTAGATTATATTATTTATCCTAGAATATGAGAAAGACACATCATTTAGCATAATCCACTTTTTTATTACCTCCTCAAAATTGGGAATGAGCGTACTATTTCGTATGGAATCAGTTAATTTATTTTTCAGGTAATTAATTTATTCGGAACAACATATTCCAATGTCCTCGATCCATATTTATTGGAGATTTTAGGAATTTTTAAATTAAAATTAGCTACACCTCTCGTATTCCGTATGAAATTACTCTATTTAAAGCACTGTCATTATAATTTTCTTTTATTAATGAGACGTTTTGTGACTAGCTTGTTGCTGCTTAAAATGTATTAAAAAGATTCCCACAATAGGGAGAAGTTTGTTTTTCCTTTACTTATTTTTGTTGATAATTTTAGTTTGATCGTAAAAATATTTATTTTATATTTTAGGTAAGGTAAAGGGACAGACTCCCAAAGTAGAGAAAATGCAGAAGAAAAAGAAGAAGACCGGCCGTGCCAAGAGACGTATTCAGTACAATAGGCGGTAAGTCTTTTTAAAAATTTACAATACCTGAAATCGATATTCTGCAATACATTA
The DNA here is from genome assembly GCA_016648135.1 of Agrypnia vestita. NCBI lineage: Eukaryota > Metazoa > Arthropoda > Insecta > Trichoptera > Phryganeidae > Agrypnia > Agrypnia vestita. The sequence continues at coordinate 60,019 of JADDOH010009252.1, read as the reverse complement.
AAAAACTGATAAATTTTTCACAAAATTAATGGCTTTTTTCATGAGTTATGTTTTTTGGTGAATTTCAAATTGAATTTTGGATTTTTTTTTGTACCTTAAATTTTGAATTAATGGACTTCCACAGAATTTGAAATGTTTTTTCGGGTCCCTTGAATTTCAAACTATCGAGGTTCTACTATATTCCGTTTTCAACTTATTAAAACACATATCTCAATATACATCAATTCAGTAGATTGATTTACAGGACATAACTCGCTCATTGCAGAGATATTTTATTCTCATTATTTCCCTTTCATCATTTCAATTTATCTTTTAACATCAGTTTTTGAATAATTAATTATTGAAATTAATAAAATCCTTAAAATGTGTAATTTAAAAAAAAACTCAATTGGCGAAAGGAAAATTCTTCTTGTGTTTTAAGATACATCATTTTATTTATAAAACAAAAAAAGTCATTAAAACAAAAAAACAAAAAAAGTCAAAAAAAAAGTTTAGGAAAAACAAAGAATATGACCTTTTCTGGTCAGTGTATCAATGATTCAGGGGATGTGAAAGGGTTAAAGACAATACCAAATAAGTAGCAAAATGCCATGTTTTTTTAGTATATATTATGTAAATGATACTAGATTGAAAGATAAATTGGTTGGTTTTCTGACATTTCTAAATAAGCTGTCAGAAAATATTAATTTCTTGAGGAATATTATATGGGTAATTAATAATATATTATATAAGTTTCCCTCATTTTATGTCAGAATTTGCCAGTCCCGTTTTGGTGCCTTACTGCTTCTAGAAAAGTAAAATGAATTTTCCATTACCTAAATTTCCACAGTTCCTACGCACACTGTCAAATCTGCAAATATTCAGTTTCCATTTTACTACCTTAAACCATCCAATTTATTCTATATTTTTGGATACTGTTAAAAAAGTTAAATTTTCCTTTAATATTTGCTTTTTTTAAATGAAATATCATTTTTTTTTAACATTGTCCAAAAATATAGCATAAATTGGATAGTAAAATGAAAAAGTTCAACGGCAGATTTGACAGTATACCTTCATAGAGACCAATCAATATATTTAGTGTAATGAATTGTAACAGCAATCAACCAGCTGTCATTGTATCCACATGTTAGCAATGGCTTCTTAGATACTTGCTGATAACAAAGTGAACATTGTTTGAGATGTGGACAGTATTTGCTTCTGTCTTCATTAAGTTTGTTTCACACAGTATTCTGTACATATATTTTTAAGGTGTTTTCATTTAGTATTATCTATCTTAGGAGAAAACAGCTTACCTCTAACATAGTGATGGTATTTTAACCGGTGACATGCTAACACGCTAAGTGGTACGACCTCGGTGGACGCGGCGTTTTGCGGGGCGTTTGACGTTCGACGTATTTAGTGTAATGAATTGTAACAGCAATCAACCAGCTGTCATTGTATCCACATGTTAGCAATGGCTTCTTAGATACTTGCTGATAACAAAGCGAACATTGTTTGAGATGTGGACAGTATTCGCTTCTGTCTGCATTAAGTTTGTTTCACACAATATTTTTCACAATAAAGTTACAGGGATCAATCACACTTCATTCTGTTTTACGAGGATCCTTTTTTTTTTTCTAGGGTAAGAGTAAATCAATGCACTTTTTATTTTTACATTTGCTTATGTGTTTGGTATTGTTGTTTCAGATTCGTAAACTTCGTGCAGGCATTCGGCAGACGTCGTGGACCCAACGCTAACTCTTAAATCCAAGCTGCTCTATATTTCTAATACATCCTGTGTATTTATACCAACTTGATTTGTAATATCAGAAAATGCAATAAAAACCGGAAAATTGCATACCTATTTCTATTTGTTTTATACCTAATCTTGCCAAAATCCTAGAGAATATCAGCTCACATCCTTTTAGAGACTTAGTAATAATAAATAAAATACAGTTTTGTTCCAATAAAGACTTTAATAATTAAAGGAAGACACATCACAAATTTTTATTATTGCAATTAAATCATGTTTCAAACACAGCAGAAATTCTATGAGTATAATAATATTTGTAATAATTAATACATACATAATTCACTTTGTTTCAAAATGTTTATTTTTTTAATACAACATAAACAAAATAGACCCAGTTAATTTTTTATAACAACTAACATCTGACATTTCATCGGTGTGCCATAGTTGGACTACCCATGTGACAGGAATGTACAACGGTAAAGATATCCAGGTGTATAGTTGTTCCAAAATATCTAAAACATGATTTTTTAAATTTTAATGTTTGAATAAAAGATAGTGCCTTAATCTACCTGCGGAGTGAAGTTGATTAAGAATATTCTTCACAATATTTTTTAAGTTATGTACAAGTTTGTTTTGTCTAAGTAGTGAAAAAACCTACTAATATAATTTTAATAAAATTAATGCAAAGTTTACAATTATATGCGTAATAATTTATTACTAGAATGTAATTTCATTACATTTTATATAGATTAGTTTTATTCTTACTCTTTGGAAGAGATTGTTTTACTTTTTCATTTAGTATCACACATAGTTTTTATATAATGTTCCTAATTGGTTGTGATGGTATTTTAACTGGTGATACACTAACCGTTATTTGAGATTTGTATCTAATTGCGTCTATGGCTGACAACTGATTTTTTGCAATTTGACAGGCAACCATCGGTACTAGATAACAATTATATCTTATTTGTAAATCATCGATACAATCTGATACAAATCATAAATAACTGTACCAAAAATAACCGGTTAAAATAACCGTTTAACCATCAGTACTAACTGGGTATTAGAAGCCTTGTTGGGATGTGAATAAAATATTAAAATAAATGAGTTCATCAAGATTACATAATTTTTTTTTAAATATATGCACACATTTAATGAAAATGTGATTAACCGGTCGTGTGTCGGCCGTACGTAACGCGGAATATACCCTGTCTGCCGCGCAATTTCGCACACAGTTGTTGTTTTTTAGACCCTTTTTTGTGATGGTTATATTTATGTAAAAATCGACAATAATTGCTAAAAAGTTTCAATTTCTGGTTTCTTAATATACAGACTTCAATAATTACTTGTACAATAATTACTTACTCATTAATTATGAAAATAAGTAATGAAATTTACTGTCAGAAATGTACGCACATGTTTATTGAATAAAACCATGGAAGCAATAACACTAAAGACAATGTATTTCAATATTTTCCTTCTAAATATATCAAAGAATATAAAAATACTTAATTTTTAGAATTTTTTAATAAAAAAAAACAGGTTTAACAGATAAAGAACACAATCAATGCGCGGTTCGAAGACGACATTTGGAATGATTTTTTGTCCGGTTTGCGCTTCAAATGAGGTCATTTGACAAATAGAATTCGTTTATTCGCTCAAAAACTTGAGATACAACAAAGAATAAGCTTTTAAACTCATAAACGCAGGTAAAACAGGCCAAATTCGCATACCTGTATAGGGAGCGCAGATCTGCGGTTTGGCACACGGAGGGTACAAAAGTCTTCGCACAGATCTGCAGTTTGGCACACGACCGGTTAATAATTATAATGACTATAAGACCTGGTTAAAGAGTACCGTCATTTCGTATTGAATGTTTCTTGGCCAGAGGCGAAAACTGATTTTTTAAAATTTCTTATGCTTTTAAAAATGTATGTAGTTTGCGAAGTGAGGCTCAATCAACCATGATACGGAGGTTAGTTAATGACATGATGTATATTTTTCCTATCTTCTGGGTAGTTTTTTTAGGCTATTCTGCTGTGTCTAACCGACATTTCGTATTCCATTGTTTGGTCCATCATCATAGCTGATGGCGGGAAACATGACAGAATAGCGTGGAAAACTACACTGAAGGTTCTGATAGTCTTCATTTTTTTAGTGCGTCCACTAATAAGAAAAAAAATTCACCTACTTTGAGTGCAAGATTATCACCCTTCTGAAAATACACATTCTTAGATTTTCAAAAATACATACATACATTCTGAATTCAAATAGCATTGAAAGTGATTCTTTTACATCAGTATGACAAAATATTATTGTTTTCATATTTCTTATAACAGAACAATTACGTTTTTTCTTGAGTCACTTCAAGTAAAAACGTATTTTTGTAATAAAGCGTTACTTATTTACTAAGGCGTTAAGGAGTATTTAGTTTGACCTTTTTGTAATTGTTTCAAAATTTACAAGCTCGTAGTAATTTATTTAAACAAGTCAAATGTATTGATACAGGAAATTTATGTTAGTTCATACTGCGATATACTGTCTATATACTGCGACGATTTGTGGTCAAATACAAATGTATTACTTTTCATTGTAAAACAATACTGGATAATCACACAAAGATTATCTTTTGGTACATGTAGAACGATGTCCAAAAATATGACATTCTTAGCTCAAAAAAGATTTTTTTGGATTGGTGATAGTCTTGCCCTCTGGGTGCGATATATACACATGTACATATGTCTAATTATGCATCAATAATTATGAAAATATGGTGGGCTCTGGATTCATGGGCATTTAAGCAACCACCAAACTGTCAATTCCTATTTCATCAACACGCACGGATTCTTTGGTCCCTTTACATTTAGGGTTGCTGTGTAAAAGCGCCTTAATCATTCATCATAAGTATGTATTATATTTATTATCTATTAAAAAAATGTATCTTAGTTTTTATAATAGTACATCATCTTTCAATAATGGTTTGCAGTTTGTAGAAATGATAGTTGATGAAATCAAACTTTGGAAGTAGATATTTAGGTATTGAAACAAAAACGAATATTTTATACGAACTGTAATAGATTTGGAGAGATACAATTCTCAATGTTTCGCTAGAGTCACATCACATCATCTTCAGGAGAGTGTCCTCTTGCTGTACAGATTGTTTCTTTCTATAAAAATATCTATTTTTGTTTCAATACCTAAATATGTCAGACGACTAATATAAAGCTTAAATTTTTAAATCAATTAGAAAAGACATACAGAAAAATCAAATTAACGAAAAATATTTTAACTGCTACCGGGATTCAAACCAACAGACCTCCATTCTATCCGTGGATGGTGCGTTATCCAATTTAGCCACAGCAGTTAGGTAAGTTAACGAAAAAATTTCGACCTTATATGTACTCTCTTTTTAATTGATTTAATATATATTTGTATTCCATTTGCAACCTCACAATAATACGTAATGTGTTTACATAGAATTAAATATTTGGTTTCAATATTACCTCGTTATAAATTTTTTTCGATAAAATAATGTTCAACATTTGCTAGAAAAATTAATTTAGAAAACGTGTTTTAATCCAAAGCATTCATATATGATAGCGGTTTTTCCTAATAAAAAATAATGAAAACTCGGATGATTCATTCAACAATACAAAAATATTCATTCAATTTTTTAAATTGTACAGGACGACTTTCTTTGCACTTTCACTAATGGGATCAATACTATTTGTTGGCTCACTGGAATCTAAGGTTTTTTGTCCAAATTTAACCTGTTCGAGGCAATCGTCGCGTACGCGTGACGAAGCGCATCCTGAATGCACGACTTGGGCATGGAACGGGTTAACAAGAAACCTATTCACTTGATTTTGAGGATTTCACAGAAAAGTGCAACTTTATGAAGATAGTGCTTTGAAAGTAAAATTTTGGTATCTTTGGGGCAGTTTTAGAAAATGTATTTAGGTGTAGAAGCTGCGACAATGAGCTGCAACTTTTGCTTTGAATAATGAGATAAGCGTCTTAAATTTTTTTAAATTGATAAAAGGAAGACTTCAGTGGTTGGTCCATTGGAAAGGATGACCAAACAGCAATTAAGTCATTGCTGAACACAAAACCCAAAGACGGAGGAGTTTGGGAAGGTCAAAACTAAGATGGAGCAACAATGGCTTGAATGAAATGTCTTAAAAATGGAGAACTGGAGAGAAATAGTTTGTAATAAGGATCAATTGAGGAAAATTCTTAAGGAGGCACGATCCACGAGACAATGTAACATACTTATTATTTTAATGCAAAATAGGTCCATTCACTGAGTGTATAGATTTACTTTTCTAGTAACAATTTACTTTTGTCTGTTACTGAAATCAATATATACAATCTTAAACGTAGTTAAATTTCATAGAAGTCAAATTTTTGGAAGAATATTTAATATTAATATTTGATGGGTATAAAGGCAAAGGCAGAAATATTTTCGAGATAAATACAAAAATCTGCCACTCAAGGAAATTTCCCTGGAATCTATGAAACCTACATCTTATTGAAAATAAGTTTTTAAAAACAATTGCCACCTCGGGATACCTTTTATTTATGTGTATAATTAAATATTTAATTTTTAAATGTGGATATTGCAGTGTTTGCTACCAAATGGTGTACATTGCTGCTTTTGCTATTTACACAATTAGATAGTGCCGTCTTTGCTTTTAATAGTGATTTGGAAACATGATTTTGGAAGGGATAGAGCTCTAATTCCTGTAACGTATTGAATCCAATACATTCTACATTTTTAAATCAAATTAATGAATCAATTAGAAAGACATATAGAAAAATCTAATTCACGAAAAAATATTAGGTTACTGGGATTCGAACCCAGGTCAATGATTAATTAATTTGATTTAAAAATTTCACAGAACTTTGTTCTGAAAAATTACAACTTCACAAATATGAATGTGTTCTTGAATATACATTCTAAATTAGTAATCCTCGGTGAATGCTTTCAAAACATTTTTTAAATTTTTTGGATATTGCCACCTTTGCTTTTATATCCGTTATTTATAATATCTGTGGGCGAAAGGAACAACCGAATGAGTTAATAAAACTGAGTTTCGAGTCAAGTATGCAGAGTTGTTCTTCAGATACATATCTAGCAAGGAAAAATTAGATGAGCAGATAAAATAAAATGTGACTATTTTTTAATTTTTTGAAAAAGGACAAATGACATTATTGATTATTGGAAAAATTTGGAAAGAAACAACATTAGTCAACTCGGTTCAATGTTCTTGTGCAAGAAACAAAACTACAGGTGCATAAATTAGACAAAAATAACAAAGACTTTAAGAGATATTTCCTCAACAAATAATATTCCCAAATTTTGTTTTGGCTCTCCTGAAAACCTACATTTTTTGACTTATTCGGTTATTCCTTTCGCCCGTAGATATGTTTACGGGAAATGTTAAAAATTTCTTCATTTACATACCTGGTTATATTGATTAGAACATTATTTGTCTTCAGCAATAACCGAAACCTTACATTAAATACCTATTCTATCCATAATCAATATATACATAGTCACAATAAGAACACCGTTAATGAAAGTTATATTTGATATATTCTAATGCCTTTTTATAGTACACAATCTCCATGTGTATAAATAATGTTATCAACTAGACTGAGCGGTTTTTATCATACTTCATACACAAGTCTAGCAAGAAGTTGAAATAGGTATGAAATAGGAAAAAGAAGTTGAAATAATAGTTTAATGTGGATTGTAAACAATAAACACTGTGAAAATGTCCGAAAGAGGATACATTTAATTCTTGATTAATATCTTAAATGATTTAAAAGAAAAAAAGTAATGTAATTAAATAAATGAACAAACCTAATAATTAGGTTGGGGTTAGACTGGGGACACTTGATCCTTATGGGAGACTAGGTACACAAGGTTTACAGAACATAGAACATCTGTGAACATTGTATTATTTTTAACTTGCAATGTTAGTAGGCTATTTTACCCGCTAACTTTCTAAACTACAGCGACATCAGTCAGAAGTGTACAGATGCCGGACAATTTGATATTTGTTGCTGAAGACACATTTTTCTTCTTTTTATTTTGATTCTTCTTCTTCTTCAGCCTTCATCTCTCCACTGCTGTATATAGGCCTCTTCCATACCCCTCCACACTTCCTTGTTATTTGCTAATTGTAGCCATTTCTTTCCCCCACAGCGGCTATATCGTCGGCCCATCTCTTTTGAGGTCTTCCGATGCCTCTTTTATTCTCCCAAGGTCTTCATTTCAGAACTCTGGGAGGCCAACTTGTAGCATCCTGCCTTGCAACATGCCCTGCCCATTGCCATTTTAGTTTCGCTACATGATCCATTATATCCACAACTATAGTTCTGCGCCTAATTTCATCATTTATAATTCTCTTAGGCTTACTCCAAACATGGATCTCTCCATGGATCGTTGTGTGCATTTGAGCTTTTCTATATTTTGATTAAACAGTAATTTATATAACATGTTAGAGGTGGTTATTTCCAACACAAATCATTATCTATGTAGTTTTCAAAATCAAGAAAAAAAGGAAGTTAAAATAGTTTCTTATAAATAACATTTTCTCTCTTCCACCCGGTTAAGGGACTCTCGGTACACATTCTTATGAGAAACTTGATCCCCCCGGATCAAGTGTCTCTTATTGCTTTTTTTTCTTTTCTTTTGAGATCCAGTATGCCTCGAGTATATAAAACGAGAGAAGATGCTTGAGAAAGAAGACCGATTGATAAAAATATCTTGCAGTCAGCTGTGAATTATGTTTTAGACGGTAAAAGTATTTGTGGCACTGTTTGGAGTGTATTGTGAGCTTTGGCTCACAGATTAGCAGTCATGATTTTCAAAAGGTATGTCAGGAAAACAAACAATGCCCTAGACTATCGACAATCACAAATAAATAAATCGGAAAACCAGCCATCGAAAATGAATGGAAATATTGCCAACAAAAGAAGATCAAAGCTAAAGCAAAAGTAGTGAAATGTAAATTGAACTCACAACATCAGAGGATTGGCAATTACCGCTATCTGCTGTATTAGATTTAAGTAAGTACATATTTCAAGTTAAAGTGAACTCACATCAGAAAATGTTAACTGCAATGGTGGTAAAATCAGTGGGGACTGAGTTATAATGAATTTCGTCTCATAAAAGAATCTTGTGCACAGATACGTTGGACAAATAATAAATTTAATCCCGAGCAGGATATGCAATTAAATTTGCCAAAAAAATTAATGACCATGTTTCGAGTGGCCTATTAAAGATGAATTAGTACAATCGCTAAATTTCAAGTTGTGAAGAAACTACCTACTCCAAAAATTATATCATCATCAAGGAGAATCATTGGCTTTGAGTTTTGAAACTCATTGAGAAAGTTCAAAATTGAGTACATTTATGAAACAAACATATTAAGATTAATGATGGTCAAAGCCTTATTTTAATCAGTTATTTTTGGTATAGTTATTTGGGAATTGTATCTGATTGTGCCGATGATTGCTAACTAAGATACAATTGTTGTATAATGCCGATGGTAACCCGTAGAATTGTGAAAAATCAGTTGCCAATCATCGATGCAATCAAATACAAATCACAAAAAAGGTAAGTGTGTCACCGGTTAAAATACCTTCACTAATAAAGATTGATCTAAAATGAAAATAATAGACTTGATTGAATACCTTTAAGATAAAAAGAAAAAAATAGTAGATTTATGATTAAAAGAATCTAAAATGAATGAGTAACAGATATGATTTGTTAATTTAGATGCAGCATTTATGAATACCTTTAAGATAAAAAGAAAAAAAATAGTAGATTTATGATTAAAAGAATCTAAAATGAATGAGTAACAGATATGATTTGTTAATTTAGATGCAGCATTTATTATGTGTTTTAAGCAGAAATTTCCTTTTTGTGGTTTTGTTAAAATTAATATTTGTATACCTATATACCTACTTAAAATGATAGAAAGTAGAGATGTTGTTAGATAAGTAAAGATGTTGTTTTAGCCCATATGATAAGCAATATGTAATAACAAATTCAACATGTTTTATTGCTTACCTATCTAACTGATCCTGAAGATATCTGCAGTGTCCCTTAGAGTGCCACCACGATAACTAGGCGTGTGAGGGAGGTCGCCACTGTCGCGAAACAGAAGTTGCCAGGTTGTAAATTTATTACACAATACATAATGTACTAAATGTCCGGTGACCAGTGTCAATATAAATTTGGTCGGGTAACAGCGCGCTCCACGGCGGCCGCTCTATCTGTCAAACTATCAGACGGTAATATCGGTCCATTATTTGCTTTTTCAGCTTCGCAAAACTTTAATACTTCATTGTCAATTGTTCTTGCACCACCCCGGACTGTTTTGGTTGTTTTGGACATAATAATTCAGTGTATATTGGTAATCAAGATGTCACAGCTCCCGAGCAAATACAAATTTGTACTGAAGTACAGGGCGAGGGGTTGCCGCCGGGTGCGGGCAGGGCGGGTTTTAGTTCTAATCCTGCCGCACGCCAAGTTATGTTGGGCAGGCTATAAATGTGGGAGACATGCTCTCCCTGGATCAAGTCGTCTATAGTGTGGGGATTAAGTCTCTTAGTGCTTATACCGAGTATACCCTATTATCTCTTTGTAAGTTAGTCTCGAGTGCTTATACCGATTATACCCAAATAAATTCCACATCTTTCAGTACAAAGACATTTGAAATATGATATAAAAGGCAATTAGAGGTAAAAAACAAAAGGGGGGATCAAGTGTATCCAGTCTTCCTTACGTATGTAATGACACTTGATTGATTAAAACATTTGCGCCATCACAAAAAACATGTGTTAGCTTCATCTACCAGATTGTATTCATCAAAACTTTGCTCAAGCTTGCATTAAAAAAAAAACATTTTTAATAATAAATTATCAAATTAATAAAGAGAAAATACTTTGTATTTAACATTTTCATTATGGTGGTTTTACACAAGTATTTTTTTTTATTAATATAAATAATGTTACTATAAAGATATTTTGCTATAATTGAAGTAGAAAAATTGTCAGTAGATAAAACTAATTAAATAACATTTGAAAACAAAATTGACACGTAGAATTCATTTTCTCTTTTCGTCAAATATTTTGTGCGCTGTTTTCATTTTTGTTGTTTTAAGTATAAATACGTTTTACATACTCAAAGTAAACTAAATCATAACTAGCATTATTAACTTAAAAATATTAATTTAAAAAATATTCATCGCAGGTTCTCGTTTTGCGTTAAAGCTTTATATTTCACAATAAATGAGGCGATGAAGCTACACGGTAGAATATCACTAATCCAGCACTTCAGTGATCCGGCGTATCTAGTAATCCAAGAAACGAAAAGAGAGTAGAGCAAAACAACGTTGATAAGAGATTATTAGGTCCTTACATATGAAATTGGCGTTTAGTATGGGAGGAACATAAAGCCGATTTTGTTTTATTATAATATATTTATTTAATCAAAGTATGTACCATTGCTATCTATGCACTTTTGCCATCTCATAGGTAGTTCATCGATCCCTTTACTAAAAAAACCATTCGGACGGGAATCAATAAAATCTTTGAAGGCGGTTTGGACTGCCCCATCGGAGTTGAATTTTTTCCTTTGCAAGAAGTTATCCAAATTTCGAAAAAAATGGTAATCTGTTGGGGCAAGGTCCGGAGAGTACGGTGGATGTCTTAGACATTCCAATTGAAGCTCCTCTAATTTGGTAGCCGTCTGTTGTGCAGTGTGTGGTCTAGGTTATCATGAAGCAGCAGTGGCCTAGAGCGATTAACCAGCCTCGGTTGTTTAGCAGCTAGCTTTTCCATCATGGTTTGCAGTTGCTGACAATAGACATCTGCCGTAATCGTCTGGCCAGATTTAAGAAAGCTGTAGTGAACGACACCAGCACTAGTCCACCAAACGCTCACAAGTAACTTTTTTGGAGTCAATTTTCGCTTGGGGCATGGTTTGGCTGGTTCGGCAGGGTTCAGCCATTGCGATGAGCGCTTCCGATTATCGTACAGGATCCACTTTTCATCACAGGTAATGATTCGATTTAAAATCCCTTCATTATTGTGCCGGTTGAGTAATGCAACGCAGCAGTCAACGCGCGTTTGTTGATTTGCTTCACTCAATTCGTGAGGTACCCACCTTTCAAGCTTTTTCACCTTACCAATTTGCTTCAAGTGGATTAAAACAGTTTTATCACTAACACCGCAGCCTGCAGCTAACTCGGATGTGGTTTGCGATGATCCGCTTCCACAATAGCCTTCAATTCTTCATTATCAACTTTGGTCTCCGGCCGTCCACGGGGCTTGTTCTGCAGGTCGAAATTTCCAGAACGAAAACGTTGGAACCAAAAACGCACTGTGTTTTCTTTTGCGGCACCGTCGCCATACACATCATTAATCCTTCGAGCCGTTTCTGCAGCACTGGTGCCACGGTGGAACTCGTACTCGTAAATAACGCGATATTTCAAGTTTTTCATTTTGTAAACTGAGTGACGCAAAGAAAAAAACAATTGAGGAAAAAACAAAGTAATTATAATTTTCAAAACACAAATACATGAGTAAATAGCTGTATAAATTTGGATTTGGAATTCCTAACCAAAGAGAAGATATTTGAGATCAAATTTGCCAGTACGGCAAAACGCCAATTTCATATGTAAGGACCTAATATATTGATAAACAATAGAAAAATATTATTTTGTAACGTTTTAAGTAAAACTTCATAGATTTTTTAAAATATGCAGGAAATACATACATATGTATTATATAAAATAATACTTTATATTATATACCAGGCGAGTGCAGTGGGAACATTGAAGCATGACTTTTTTGTAAATGTATATTTTTGAAAAGAATAGAAATCAAATATTTATGCTACAGATTTTTATAATATATCAAAATATGAGTACCCGGTATGATAAAAATTGTGATAGAAATACATATTACGAAATATGTGTTGTATTTCGATTTTTTTTCCAAATAATTGGTTAGGTACGTAAAAGCCATGCTGCGATTTTCCCACTGCACGCCCCTGTTATATACATATATCTAATTCATTTTATTATATTTCAGTAATCCTACAAGTTTAATACAGTGCCGGATTAGTAAAATTCTACTGTATTTTACAAATTTATAAAAATTAATTTTAATTACATTTAGTTACTAAATCTGGTCTCCATATTTTATATACCCGTTTTTAAATGATAATCTCTATGTACATACACAAATGCATAAAAAGAGTGCTTCTTCGACTAGAGTCCAAGATATCTGGAAGTCTCCAGAGCTATTGTTGGGATCCGAGATAAAATTAATATTATTACTTAAATACAAAAATAGAGTTAATATTTATATAAAATTAATTTAATACACCATATTATAAATACTTATGTTACTGAATAATTACTTAATATGGGGAAGACTAGTGCCACAAAGCTATACATATGTTATCCAAGATGATTTCAAAAATTGTTTATGTCTGGGAATTCTGATTACACTCATCTTTTGATTTTTATTAACTTCACATTTTTACTAGAGATACATATTCAGTACATACATTAAAATAAGCTGTGGATAAATAGCGTTTCTGGGAAACAAATAAAAATTGAATGTTTATTTCTAAATTTAATTCTACGCTGATGCAGTGTTGACGATATCGAGTCCATCCAAGAATGAGTGAGAAACAAAGTAGCCTTCGTGATAAACTGTGATCAAACAAAAATGATGGCTATTAATAGAAAAGTTAATAAGAGACCTGAATTAACTTAACCGGTAATTGCGAAATTGTAAATGGTTATATTATATCTAGAATCTTTAATAACAAATAAGGGAGAAATAAAGCGAGGCAGTAATAAAGAGGAGAAATGCCATGACGTAGTCTGCAATGGACAATCTCAAATTGATTTGGCAAGACTGAAGCATCATCGGGAAAACAAAAATGAAACTGGTCAGAAATCTTGTATTCCCATTTTTTTCTCTACGGTGCATAAAGGAATGATGTCCGTGACTCATGCTCCACAAATTGTGGCTAGTCTGTGGAGCAAATGAATGAATGAAGTAAATATACATCGAGCAGCGTCTATTCTCTACTATACAGCTCCAAATTCTCAGATATTTTGATCATGTTACCAGGTATGAGGACACCATAGAAAAATTGAAATACCACTGACTGGACCAGGTGGCTACAAATCTTCCACAATAATCGATTAAAAAAAGAAGGACGAGAAGGAATATTTATTTTATGAATATTACGATACATTATAATCTGAATAATACCTACTACACTAAAACCCCATTAATTCGAACCCCGATAATATTCGACATTCGCCATAATTCAAAATTTTTCAGACCCAAAAGTCCGAAAATGCTAATTTCATAGTAGATTAACTCCGACAATTCGAAATTCTGAGTAATTCGTAATTCTGAAGAATTTTTAATCCCTTGCACAATAAATTAATACGTTCACATAATTCGATTTTTTTAAAAATTTGACGAAGTTGATAAAAATATTTCAATTTTTTCGCAAGTGAAAACAACAAATATATCAATATCGGGTACTTTAGTAATGTAGTAATTTAGTAATAAATGTCGCGGTCTTTGTATTAGCATAATAAAAATTGTGTCTTCAAAATGATTACTTGAAATATAGAAAATTACAGACGTTTTTCACTAAATTAATTACTTTTTACTTCCTTTCTTTTAACTCGTGGCGTCTGCTTGCTTGTTTTCTTGACGAAAAAACTTTGGATCGTTTTTCAACCCTTTTTCCGTGATTCAATAGAGCTGAAACTTTGCAAGCAGACTCGTGGCTACGATCAAGAAGATCTATTAAATTTTCTTTAAAAAAAAAAAATAGTTATAGTATAATTTTGGATTTTTAGAAAATTTAATTTATTTTTTAAAATTGGAAACCATATGAATGTTTGATTACTATCAACAGCGTCCTGACGACGTCACGGAATATTTAAAATTTGAATTACTACGTTGGTATATGTAATAGGTACTTCACTATGAATTTCGAAAATTTATGAAATTTGGTTCACAGATGACAGCAAAATTCACAAATATATCAAAATCTTGATTAAATTGACTGACAAATGTTTTTAGAATATAATCTTCAAAGCATGAAGTGTCATATCAAAGCTCAAAACATCTGACATTTTAGAAATATATTAAATTCCTGTAAGTTTAGTGTTATGTTATATGTTTTAATTCGTCTTTAATTGTTGTTATATTTTACAAAGAAAGGGAGTATAATAAAAACTTGGTTTTTAGCGGTTAGTTTTTTTCACGAGTTTTACGATTTTTGGCGAATTTCGCAATTGTATTGTGATTTTTAATTTTTTTGTGCCTTGAATTTCGAATTAACGTTGTTCCGTGTAGTTCGAAATGTTTTTTTTTTGGGTCCCTTGAATTTCGAATTAACGAGTTTTTATTGTGTCATAATTACTGTACAAAAATAATTAGAGAAATATAAAAATTTTCATTTAATTCTGAGATACAATACAATATACCATACAATATACAATACCTACGAACAGTCTACATTAAATTAATAGTCTGCTCAGATTTAAATCAACTTTAGATTTAAATCTGATAAATTCTAGTTATCCACAGTTTATGCAAATGTATGAACTGCATATCTCTGATTTATATATATATTTATAATGTTTCTCCATACTTTATGAATGTGAAATAAAAATATAGGAATAAACCAAATGTGAAATCGGATGCTGTAATAAAGCATAATTTTTATCAAGCAATGTCAAAAATAATATAAATATTTTTATGAAATAAATATGTACATATTTTGTTCATATGTGTATACTATTTTCATTAGGTTAATAATTTATTGCAAAGGGTCCCAATAAACCATATTTAATGAAAATGGCTTGCTCATAGCACTAAAATTAATGAACCGTTGTCATAAAAAATAAATAACATATTCTTACATTAGTTTTTGGTTTTTGTTAAAATTTCATTTTAATGATGACTAGTCGATTGTTGTGTAAGGTTGAGAGTCGGGAAATATTAATTTACTTAATGTATTTCTGTTTTTCTAAAATTCATACCATTCTTGCAGGTTCAAGTCAGGTTAAATAGTAATGAATTTATATTTTACTTATACATATACATATTGGAAAGTAGTTTTATTATTGCTATTTACCTCTGGGGCCCTATCCTAGGATTAATTGAAATATAATTAATTCCGTATGGGATGGAATGTTTTTGATATTGTTATTAATAAATACATTAAATATTTACAAAGTTAAAAAAACTGATTTAACATTGAAATAGTTAATGAATGATTAAAGTTATTTAACTGAACTTTTCGGCTTATTTTAAACTTATTACTACATGGTATATTGCCATTAACAGATAAATGAAATGTCTTATACAGAAAGGGAAAAGTAAAACACTTTCGAAAATGTTCTAAATCTAAAATGCTGCAGAGTCCGCAGGTATGTTAATTATGTTATTGGTAGTATTTGATTTAGCTGACAGTACAAATCCAGGGATTCTCAGATTCCAATATTTGAAATATACCTACATATGTATTTTCTGTGCACGTCTACTATCATGGTTCTCTTGATGAACTTCACAACCCTTGCACAACAGTTGCATAAAACAAAGTCCTTCTATCTTCTTCACTAATTCTTTTCTTTATGAAGTTGTACGGTAAACTTATATGTTCAAACTTTTAAATAATGTATTATTTATACATAAATATTGAACTAAAATGTGCTCTTTGATATGCCATTTGACTCATTAATTATTTGGGTAGTCGGAATCGGTGATTCTGATAAGGTCTTTCTCAGACGAATTGCGTCATTCTCACCTGTGTAAATTCCGTTTTCTTTTCCTACGTAAATGTGATTGTTGACAGAATTAGCAGAGCCTAAAGTGATGGTTATACTCTTTATTTGTGTCATATCTTCATCGCTAAGCGAGCACTCAGACACGCTCTCCTCTCTGATTCTTGCCTTTGGATGGAGCAGTGGGGTTGACGGTTGTTTCGGTCTGAACAGTGGGTTGGGTGATTTAACTGAAATATTTGGACTTTGGTTCTTTCCATTATGGCAGTATGTCCTATTTTGAGTATCCAGGAGAGCTTTGGGATTCAGTTCAGCCCACTGAGATGATTCGGTAGGAGTGCAGCCTTGAGTGGGAACACTGACCATTTGACTTTGGAATAAGTACTGTAGAAGATCACTACCAGTTTGACATGACAATGTGCGGCATTCTGTCTTTGGTCGAGCTGCAAAAAAAATCTGGTTAAAATATCTGCATACTTTTAATAATTTTATTTGAGTTGTATCAAAGCAAATGAAATATTAATATTCAAATAAGTTACTTTCACGATTCAGAAATATTGAAAAAAAAATGTAAACTATGATGTCGCTTGTCTCTTTATCAGTTGACATCTCACCCACAGTGTACAGAATATTATCTATTCAAAATTGAATGAAGAAGTTTTTAAACTCCTCATTCTCTCCCTTATAGTTTTGCTACCAGCTATCAGACACCTGTACATATTTGGGAATACAGCATAATGTATATTTTTGTTTTCTTTAATTAATCTTTTGCTTGAGGAGATACTGAAAAGTTTAAAACAAAAAATAAAACTTTCTCACCTTTTCGGTTCTTGGCTTCTTCATCATGCCAATTGACACTGTGCCTCCCTTTCCCCTCTTTACCTGCCCCTCCTCCAATGCCGCTGCCGCCCCCTCCACCAACACTGCTGCCCCCGCTGTCCTTCTCGGTGAGGGCAGTGGCCACCCTCGCCCCGATATGACAGCGAATTGACTTAGAGGTGGTGAAGAGGGCTCGATTATTCTTCTCGGGGCGGAACACAATGATGTACAGCTTGGGCATGAAGAGGAATATCAGAGTTACCATGGCGCTGAGCGACACGCACATGCACATTGTTATCACCTATGGAACAAACAAACATTAAACAGAGATTATAACATCTGTATGTCATTATGAATCTTCTAAAACTAATACAATACTATTCAATTTGTTAAATAAATATGGCTGCGATGGGACATGAAATAAACAGAAAATATATTTTTAAGATTCATTATGATTGATTTAATTTATTTAGGATTCTTAACATGTAAAGATACATATTTAAAATGTATACATAGTATCAAAACAAACTGTATAAAATATAAACTGATAATAAAATTCGACAACACACTAATAAGACAAAATGAATGTTAAAGCGAATGATAAGGGAATATGTCATTATTTTCCACCCAGTTCTATTTCCATATCATTTGCGTAAGGTGAGGAGATTAGAATTATGGTTAAAGAGAAGGGAAAGCAATAATATGTGTGTACACAAAGAGGTAAAATGATTGACTAGAAATATCTATACCCAATAGGGTTACACATGCAGTTGTCACTGTCTAACGAAATCCAATCAACTGATCAATTTGTTTCATTATAGAGTTTTCGTTACAAGGAATGAGGAACAAAATAAACTTTTCTTCAGCCTCCTTGCTTACACACCGTTTTTTAATGCAGTAAGATTAATGTTTTAAAGAGTCGTGTGCATAAGAGGTTCTATTTATCCCTTTCAGCCCGGATCGATACGATCGTGCATATTATATATATTTCCCACTAACTAAACCGTTTTTCGGGTTCAAACCGGCCTGCAATGATGGTGCGTATACGCGCAGTACAGTGCACAATCATTGCAGGCCTGTTTGAACCCGAAAAACGGTTTAGTTAGCGGGAAATATTTTTTTATGTGAACGCACGATCGAATCGATCCGGGCTGAAAGCGTTATAGGTACATGGAGAGTAATTTGTCAGGTCAGTTTAGATGAAACATGTTGGGAGATTATTTTAGTTTACTGAAACAGTAAGAATAAATTTAAGAAATGAATTCTCATGTACATCTAAAATGTCTTGGAAAAAAGTTGTTCCTGTCTCGACTAAAATATTTTATTAAATGAACTTGTGATGTTAAGGTCACTCTTGTGGATTTGTCAATAGACTAAGAAACAGCGACCGCCAGACTTACGTTATAGAATCAAACCTGAAATATTTTTTCTAGATATAGGAGATAAGTAGGTTTGGATATTATGACGTTTGAGTTCGGGGGATTTTGCAGATAAAAAATAATACAGGTAAAAAAAATGAGTAAGAAAAACGTAAAAATAATAAACTTGAAAAGTTTAACGGGACAGTACCTACTATACACCTCATATTAATCATTGCAGATGCTTCTCGCTAGTCATTTCTTTCTCCAGACTCTGGGAAGCTTCATAAATAAACATGGAATATATAACGTAACAAATCTGAATTTTATATATTTTATTTGACTATTTAACAATATTACTTGATTTCTTATATTTTTTGTATCTGTATAACCCGTTATCTGGCGAAATTCCCCGAACTCAAATGTCATAATATCCAAACGTTCTTACCTACTAACCTAGAAGACGCATGAAAGAAACTAAGAACACTACTAGGAACAGGGTTCGAAGAAAAATAAAGATTTGTAGCAACAGGAGTGAAAAGACCGTCACGGGGTGTAGATTTCTTTGCTTATTTTTAACCCTTAAATGCATATTGTGCTGAAAACGGAACATTGAGTTTGTTTTCAATTATCACACAAAATATTTGTCATTCTTTATATCGATCCTTATAAAAGTATTCCTCAGTCATTGAATTTTAAAAAAATAAAAATTTTGTCCATGCCCAAACGGCCATTTTTTACTAAACTATCAAATTATTGAAAAAGTCGATGTTTTTATCGAGAAGCCGTATTCGATCTAAAGAAATCTTGATTGTTTGACAGATTTATTACCCAGAAAAATATAAAACGAGCAGGTATGTTTGTCAATTTTGTATTCATACAATTATTTTTATCTTTTTTATACTAAATGCACAGGAAGTAATGCATTAATTTAGTATTAAATGCATGTGGTGCCGAAAACGGCACATGGTAATTTTTTGAAAGAATAAATGAAAAAACAAAACAATGATTTTTTTTACTATTTTTCTCTTAGTCTACGGGTGAAGAGCTCTATAAAATATATTTTTTTCATACAAAAATCAGACTTCATGCATTTAAGGGTTAAATGCTTATAATTTTTAAAACACATGACTTAGATATTTTAAAATTTTTTCTGATAACTATTATGACTTGGCCTATCACCCGATTTCAGCTTGACGTGGGACACCCTGTATATTACCAATAAAAAAAACTCTCTTTGAGGACTATATCAGCGTTTCTCTCACCTTAGACTCACTTCCAAAGTATATTGGCACAAAGGCTACCCAGATGACGCATGTCGTGTACATGGCGAACCCGATGAACTTCGCTTCGTTGAAGTTCTCAGGCACGTTCCTGGTCTTGACCGCGTACAGCGTGCACAGCGCGATGAGCACGAAGTCGAAGGCCAGCGGCGCGAGCACACCACGTGCGGTCGTGTCGCATGTGAGCACGGAGCGGTCACGGGTTGGGTAGAGGTGCGTGGCTCGTGCTGGCTCATATATTAACATCCCAAAGGACACGGCCACTTCTATGCCAATCAGGAAACAGCTGATTATGACCTGAAATATTCATCATAAATCACAAAATTCATTAAGGCGATGTCTGGCAATGTGAGCTAAATTCGGCGGCGAAGAGTACCTTTTCTCACAGCTCTTCTTGTATTTTACTTGCACAAAAAAAAATTATTCATTGTTATGTGTGGATGTTCTTACGGAAGAATTGGTGAATGTTGCATTATATTAAGTGATCACTTAAGCCAAGTCCATACAGGTCATAAGCCCTGGGCCACCATATTATAGCTTCCCATATAAATAGCTTCTTCTCAATGAGACTTCTATAATATATATATTTCTTAAATTATTTATTATTCCATGTATGCATTTATCTTTTTAAAACATCACTAACATAATTATTTAATCACTTAATAAATTACACCAAAAAACAATGTTGTAGAACTGGGGAAAATTGTTCCAATTTGTGGGCTTTATATAACTGTATGGACATTTGTAATATGATTTATTTTTTCAATAACATTACAAAGTAAAGGATTATTTTTAATAAATAAAAAATATTTTTAAATCGGCCAGACAGTTTTCTTACTATTTATGTTTTAAAAGAGACTTCATAAAAATAATTTATGTTTTTGCGTGGTTTTTTAAACCCTTTTTGCATAGTTGAAAACTTTTTAACACCAATAAATGAAGACAATGGTTATTATTCTTTAAAAAGTTATTCCTAATTCTAGATTTCAGCTATGAAACCAGGATACAGCTAGATTCTGAGTCAGATGGTTTCTCAGAGGCACTTTTTCTCAAACCCCAACTATCTCCTGCATTAAATAATACGTTGTAGTACATTTACATCACTAAAACTTTCTCATCACAATTCTATCCAATTATGCAGTTATGTACTTACTTAGTTATGTTTAACCCATATAACAAATTGCTAATATCCATCCCAAACTTTTGAATTTATTGACATACATACATTTACTTTAAGTACTGTGGCTGTCAAAAATATATTTTTCCTTTTTAGTCATTTTTACAAAAGCATGTTTTTTTTATTAATATAATATTATTGAAATTTTCTTTATTTCTCACCTGAGCTGTTCCTGACATAAATCGCGGCTTTCTCGTGGGGAACCTTTTCTTTGACCCGGCTAGTATCCTCGCTATCCTGTTCGTCTTGGTCAGGAGTGACGCATAGATCATGGCGAAGCTGATTCCTGGCATCGTCCTGCTCAGGGCGCAGCTCAGCTCGGCCGGCCTCGAGAGGATGGCGAAGGTTGCGGCGTGGCTCAGCGTCATCCCGGCCAAGATGAGGTAGCTGAGTTCTCTGGTAGAAGACTTTACGACCGGCGTGTTGTTGTGGCGGACGAAGATGAATGCAGTCACCGCAGTGGCGCAGAATCCCAGGCAGGAGAAAAACATGGATATGATGGCCTGGTTGTCAGACCACTGAACCCGCTCTTCAGGAACTTCTAGGCATTCTGTTTTAATTAAAAATAATCTTTAGTTTTGTTTCATGTTATACAAATGTTATTTGGTCTCTATGTATTATACAGGTGTCCCAGAGGTCGATGTCAAGCCGGAATCGGGTGTCATTTGTTGTGAATTGAATAAATCTATGCATCCAAATTATTGATGTTTAACTTAATAAATTAAATTTTTTCTACAAAAGAAAATCAATCCTGAACTTAAAGCAAAAAAAAGAGTGAGTTGTCATTACTATGTACTATGGTTCGTGGTGCCCTTGAACTAATTGAAAATAGGATTTTTCTCTTGCTCACACTTCGTGAAAAGACTCCTCTTTCTCATTCATACTAGAATCTTGATGTTACGGCCTTAAGGAAAGCCTTGGGTACACTAGAATTCTTTTTAAATAAATAAGAAAAAATATTGAAAACAAAATTTCATTACAAAAAAAATTTTTGTACACAATTTAAGAAATAATCAAGCAATACTATTTTGGAATCCTTATTAAATGCGCTAACTTTTGAAGTTACTTGCCAACTTCGTGTAGTACATTTTTTTTTTAGTAAAGTCAGTTGTATCTAGTACAGTGAGTGTTGTATTGATTTTGAATACTTGGTTTGGTTAAAAATTTTATCAATGTTATGTTCCACACGGTGATTTCTGAGCACTTATTGCCCAAGTTTTACATTTGGCTTAATCACCCACAAATGAAGACTTAAAATGAGCCACCGTCACAGTATTTTTGTAATAATAAGGTAATGCATTTCCAATATACGTATGTATCTGGACGGAACATGGAAGTTGATTTGATGTAGCAAGTCATGGTAATTTTTAAGTTTAATATGACATATTAAATGAATCTACTTTTGCTCACTTTTAATTAGTTTTGCACACAAAACAGACAATAAATTTTGCAGCATCTGTATTCCTTCTATATGTGAGGCTGCAGCATGACTCTAAATGGATGTTTTGTAGATAAATATGTATGTGATTGTCTTATTTTATAGGAGTTTGTTGTCTAGGGGAAAGATTACTAACCGGTTTTATTGAGATTTGGGTACCACCCTTCCTTGCAAGAGAGGCAAGTCGTCTCATTGAACAAGATCTCCTGCTTGTCGCAAGGCACGCACGCCCAGCAGCACCTCTTTTCCTGGCCGCCGGTTTGGAAATTCTAGAATTACAGATTTAAAAATAATATATAGATATGAATGTTTGTATAGTCGTACATACTAGGTGAACCATCCTTACTCTATTCCCTTAAAAGATCAGTTTACCAGTTTTTGTGATCACTCATATTCATCTTAATCTTCGTTTGGCGTAAACTAAATTATTTTTCATTATTATCCCGACTATATATGACGAGGTTTGATAAAAAAATAAGCAGAATTTTTGAATTTCACAATTATACAAGCCCAACTGTCATAACTATTTTGTTGTTGTGTTGATACTTTATTGATATATCTTGACATTGTTAGCCATATTGGAAACTACTTTATTGTTGGCTATCGAAAAGTTTACACATGTTTTGGTGTGCTTGGTGATGTTTTTACTTATAGTAAAAATGAAACAAAGATTTCTGTCCAAAAACAATACCAATAACCCTCAGCCTCCGTATTCCCCAGACATGGCCGCCCTGGGACCTCTTCATAGTACCAAAGATGAAACAAACCCTAAAGGATGACGTTTTACATTGAAGTTTCTAAATTGCATTCAAAGTGCTTCGAAGATTTGAAAAAGCGCCTGCAAAAGTGTATTATATCTGATTGTAACTACTTCGAAGGAGATAAAATTAATATTGATAAATAAAAGATTTTTTTTGAGAAAAACAAATTTCAAAACAAGACAAATTTTTTTTATCAAACTTTTGTCTTGTTTTGAGTGCCCTGACTTTTGAGTAGCTGTCCACGATCTGTCGAGGCATCTCTCAATTTTTCGGACACACATTGCCAACAGCTTAAATGTTAGTTGATAATGAATTCGCAAAATTGAACGGTTACAAAAGAATAAGGCACGTTATGTTTACCTTGTAGAACCCAGGATTGCACGGCTTGGAACAAACCGAGGTAGGAGGCACTGTGTCCAGGCCGTACTGAAGGGGCGCCTTGAAGCTCAGATCACCCTCGCGCCAGTCGCCGACATGGACATACTCATATCGCCCGTCTGGCAGACGTTGGTAATTTATTATTTCATACCTGTAATAATAAAAAAAATATTATAGGTACCTAATTAAGGAATCCGATCATGATATCCCGGCCCAGTTTAGGGTATTTATGAATTCAGGTATTAGTAATCACGAAACTTTCAAGATTGGTATTTTGGATTAACTTTGGGGTCACAAAATTAGATCAAAACTAAATTATTCAAAGTAATCATGAAAAGAATAGCAATTTTTGATGCTCAATGCTATTGCTTCGGGCATATTATTCACATTCACTGACCTATTCTGAAAATAACAATATTTCTGAATATTTTGAGTTTGTTCAAATCTTTCAGAACAGTGTTGGATTTATGTCACAGAGACATTATTAATCAATTAATGTATATTATAGATATCTCACAGAGACGAAACTGTATTTATTATGGGAAAGTAGGTATAGAAGTCATTTGGGTGTACATAGGACTTATGACCTATCTTTATGGTTGGCTTAAGTGATCACTTTACACAATTGTAACATTCGCCATTTCCACCCATGATAGAATATACCATGCTTATTCATTTTTTGGAAGTTGTATATATGTTCAAATTGCGTGGAAAGCTTTCACATATGAGTTGTAAGCGCCTTTCCATGCGGCCTGTACAAAGCCATTTTCATTCCCCTAAATTCCCACAGATGTCGCTAATGAGAAAATCTACACTAGTGTAATGCAAGTATTCGGATGAATTTCATTACACAATAAAGTATATTGCTCTCAAAATTCCGTAAAAAATCAATGTAGATTTTCTCATTAGCGACATCTGTGGGGATTTAGGGGAATGAAAATGGCTTTGTACAGGCCGCATGGAAAGGCGCTTACAACTCATATGTGAAAGCTTTCCATGCAATTTGAACATATATACAACTTCCAAAAAAATGAATAAGCATGGTATATTCTATCATGGGTGGAAATGGCGAATGTTACAATTGTGTAAAGTGATCACTTAAGCCAACCATAAAGATAGGTCATAAGTCCTATGTACACCCAAATGACTTCTATACCTACTTTCCCATAATAAATACAGTTTCGTCTCTGTGAGATATCTATAATATACATTAACAATATTTCTGTTTTGGTGATTGCTACCACAACACTAAAAATCAGACACAATTAAAAATTATGTCCGTCCAGTTACTTAATTATTTTACCTTTACAATTTTTAACGAGATTAATGTCGAGTGAGGGGAATATGGAGTATAAGGAATTTATAAATTCTTGTATAATAAAAAAAAAACATTGAGAATCAGATATTGCATGTTGTATTTTTATTTCTACATATACTATGATGCAATATCACTTTACCTAATATCACATGTAAGTACCTACACCTAAGATATGTCTTCATATCATGAAGATACAAAGTGGTTGTTCTTGAGTGTTCATGTTATCGATATACAGGATATACAGATGTCTCGCAGTTAATAGCAAAAACTTCAGGGAGTCTTCTTCGTTCAATTTTGAATAGAAAAAAATCTTTACACTTTGGGTGAAATGTTGACAGTTAAGCAAATAAGTTAGAATTTTTTTTTCAATATTTCCGACTTTCTTTCTGTAAAATTTAATGTTAGACTATTATTTCAGTGATATATGGAATATTAAAAATCATTCGCTTTAAAACAAATCGAATAAAATGACAAAAACCTTACAAAAATATTTTTTAAATTTCTTTAAGGTTTTAATAATTTTATTTGACTTGTAGCTTGACTTGTTATGAAATATTGAAAAAAAAAATCAAACTTTGATGTCGCTTATCTCCGTGACTGTTGACTTTTCAACCAAAGTGTAAAGAATATTTTCTGCTCAAAATCTAATGAGTAGTTTGTTGGTGTAACCGCCTAGCGATCTGGGGTTTGTGGTTATTGCCCCATTCTAGGACACCAGCAAGGTAGTCCTATTTTCATAATACAAGCGTGTGGCTTAGTTTGAGAATAGTAAAAATATTGATGTCACACGAATTTCGTATTTGCATCTCTATTTAAAAAAAAACTGCCGTGAAGTTTTTGCTACTGTCTACGAGACCTTGCATATTTGTGAAGTGAGATAAGTTCACAGTTAGATATAAAGTTGTTGTAACGAAGATATGAAGTCGTTATTGTTACGATATTAACTCTTATCTAAATAAATACATAACGATATCTATAATAATATTATAAAGAGGAATGATTTGATTGTTTGTTTGCATTGAATATGCTCCGAAACTACTGGACCGATATGAAAAATTCTTTCACATTTAGAATCCTACATTATCCCTGATGAACATAGGCTATAGAATATTTTTAAAAATGTTAGAGATCCGTATGAAAACTTCGATAATGTAACCCAACGTGTGAAAAAAATACCAAAAAAAAACTTTTATCGCGTACGGTGCGGAAATTATTGACAATAGAATAACAGTTTTAACAACAGTTTTTAGAGGACATTAATATCTACAAAAAAGTCTGCGGTACCATATATATCTAAGTATTACAGTTATGTTACAATAACTAATGTTAACATTAAATGGAAACATTGTTTTTTAGAAAACAGGGAAACCTTTGTTTTCCTCACAAACTTATTTTTTACTT
This sequence comes from Agrypnia vestita, assembly GCA_016648135.1. Classification (NCBI taxonomy): domain Eukaryota; kingdom Metazoa; phylum Arthropoda; class Insecta; order Trichoptera; family Phryganeidae; genus Agrypnia; species Agrypnia vestita. The sequence continues at coordinate 33,499 of JADDOH010009252.1, read as the reverse complement.
AATCCTTAACACGTGCAACGCCGGGTACGAACAGCTAGTATATGTGCTGGCTGCTACGGATTTATATCATGATGATACGAAATTGTTGTAGTTGAATGTAGGTTTATATATCGATTTATGCATTTTTTGCAATAAAAAAGTTGATATGTAGTAATCTTTAAAGATGTTGATTATTTGTGAACTAAATTTTGCATAATTTTTCATTATATGCCTACTTGTTTATGGAATTGTAAACTCCATGACAAAAATATAATTTTCGAATTTCTAAGAAGAATTCATTTGATAAAGTCGTTCGTATTTCAAAGGAAATTTACACTAAACTCTAAACTTACCCACAAAGATAGAAAGAAACCTTGGTAGGTAGTCTTTTACGATTTTAACATAAGGTTTATGTTTAGGTAGATATAGGTTACTTTGGATTTTAAAAGAATTTCGGTAGGCAGGTGCCAGGTATCTAACTACTGCGATTATCAGAATGGGAAATAAACTAATCTTTCTCGATTAATTAAAGCGACTGTCCTAGGTAAACGTCCGTCAATAATGAGGCAACCCTAGAAATTAACTAATTGTGAGTTAATGCATTTCAGATAGGTAGGTATTTTAAAATATAAACGAAGGAAAGACATATTTATGATTATAAATGTATAAAACTCGTCAATAATGACAAAAAAATAAAACATTTTTTTAACATAAAAAAACTAACCCATAAAAGACAAGTTTTTATTATACTCCCTTTTTCATTGAATCAGGTTTCGTGCCTACTGCACGCGTCGGGGTCATTACTCATTTGTATTGATTCCAATTTGAAAAAAACATTAAAATTTCGAAAAACCCAAAACTATACAATAGTTATTACATATTTTAAACGAAAATTTGTTAGATCATTTTTATCGACGCCACGAGTCTGTCTGCAAAGTTTCAGCTTGATTGGATCACGGGAAAAGGGTTAAAAATCAATCCAAAGTTTTTCCGGCAGAAAACAAACCGCAGACTACGAGTTAAAAGAAAGGGAGTAAAAATTACCCATATTTTGTAATGTTTAGTTTGTAGTTTACTCTGAAGAAGGAACGGGGTTCCAAAACCGATTGGTGATACCAAAAATATTGTGGTTTAAAATAAGGAAATTTTTATGTTTAATTTATTCAAAAATTAATAACCGAAAAAAAAAACAAAAAATAATAACCGCAAAGTAATAGCTGGTTACAATGGTATGTACCTACACATATTTTCAAATTTATATCGAACATATGACAGGTAGATAGAAACTAGAGTAAGGATTTAATTCGATACCAGAAGGTATATAATAATACAGAACGTAATAATAGTAACGAGATGATAGAATCGGGAGGAAATACGCACTATCGAAATCCATAACACTCTGGAACAATCTGGAATCGACTGGAGCTTTCTCGCAAACACTGTAAAAGTCGAGAAGTGTGAAGAAAGTTCTTGAGGTATTGTGAAACTAACATGTTTTGTATAAAAAGGCGAAGCGAGTGTCGCGCGGAACAGACATTGTTGACGCTTTAAAGCGTCACTTTTAAAAGTGCGACTTGGAAACGGGAAATAACCAGCGATAAAAGCAGGATGACCATCGCGTGTAAACCGAACGACAGATATCGGACCTAAGTGCGAAAATTAAGCGTAATATTCTCGAAAGTGATCGATGCGATAGAAACAGCCTAATAAAAAGTATCCCACGGACAAATAACTAGAGATAAAATCAGTGCGAATTACCAATTGGATAGTAAATGTGTGAAATATTCTAGAAAAATTTAGTGACTATGAATTTAAGAACAGCGCCCTAGTTAAATTCACGTACAGTGACTTTGCGCAATAAATAAAAGTTTGAATTGTTTTAGTTTTTCATTTGCCTGCCACAGCCACGTCACGGGATTATATTAATTGTTAGTATATAATGTATGTACACGTAATACACATAAATTGAATAATTGGACACGCAAATCTCAGCTGATACACTTAAAATAAAAATGGAATCTCTAGATAACAATATTTTTACGTATTTGGTCAAGTGGCAAAGTGTCTGACAATCACACAATTATTTCATTGGAAATTTGCATATGTGCAATGATTTCTTGCTTACATACTTATACTCGTGTATAAAAATCTTTATAAATTATATTTATGTTCTCTGTGATAGTAAGCCAGGCGACTATAGAATCATTTAATTTGAAATTTAAAAAAAGTAACCCATAAAAACCAAGTTTTTATTATACTCCCTTTCTTTGTAAAATATAACAACAATTAAAGACGAATTAAAACATATAACATAACACTAAACTTAGAGTAATTTAATATATTTCTAAAATGTCAGATGTTTTGATATTGAAGATTGAAGACACTTCATGCTTTGAAAATTAAATTCTAAAAACATTTGTCAGTCAATTTAGATTTTCGACATTCGTAGTGAAGTACCTATTATGAATACCGACGTAGTAATTCAAATTTAGAAAATATTCCGCGACGTTGTCGGGCCGCTATGCAAAATTTTCTAATGATTCCAATTTGAAAAAAACAATAAAATTTCTAAAAATCCGTAAATTATACTATAATTATTTTTTTTAACGAAAATTTGATAGACCTTCTTGATCGTCGCCACGAGTCTACTTGCCGAGTTTCAACTCGATTGGATAACGGGAAAAGGGTTAAAAAGTGATCCAAAGTTTTTTCACCCGGCAAGCCGGCAAGCAAGCAGACGCCACGAGTTAAAAGAAAGGAAGTAAAAAAAGTTGGATAAAACTATCTATTAACATGTGTTAAAACTTCAACGTAATTACTTGTAAATAAATAAGTCGGGTAAATTATCACAGAGTGAAGATAATTAATGGTTAAATTTCTCATTCGTTCAAATTTCTCCGTCATTAATTGAGCGTTTCCAATAACTATGGCACAAAACAATCGTTTTATGAATAATGTACCTGTGTAAGATGAGACAGATAGACAGCTGAGGTCCATGAATGATTGTCTTATTTAATCGACTTCACTTTATTCATTTGTCAATTGGCGGTTGCCTGGAAGTATTTACAATGTAAAGAAAACAAACCTCATCTTCAAATAACTTTTCATTTAAATTACAATCATTAAAATAACAAGTGTAGATTTCACCAAGTCCATTAGGGGCCATTCAAGTATTAAGGTACAGATACACATGCTTATTTAGTGGCATGCTAATGAGCATGCCACTAATAAGCATGCCCTAACAACTGTACACACTTGCTCATTACTAGCATGCTTATTAGTGGCATGCTCATAAATAAGCATGCCCAAAGCTAACAATCAAACACACATGCTTATTAGTGGCATGCTCTTGTCATAGAATAGAGACGCTCTTGTTCAAAATGGAAACTTTGCAAACAGAAATAGAAAATTCAAGTGAACCAATAAATCAAAGTTCCCGAGTTTCCATCCGCACATTTTTGATTTTAGTTTTTATAATTTTTATTGTAAGGTTTGAATCATTCATGCCTTTTAATAAAGTTTCATAAACATTATTTCTCGCTATAATGTTTTTACACAACGTTGACCGAGTATTCCACAGACATTCGTTATTCCTATAATAAGTCACGAAAAGTAATGTTTTATCATCTCTTCAACGCGCCATATTTGTTTCATCTGTCGCGGACTGAGAAGATCGCATTGATAATACTATCCGCGAAGCCCGCGAATGACATAAGCATGCTCATAATAAGCAAGCCTTTTCACACATAGTCCAAAGATACCCCTTCTCATGGTGAATGACAGTGGCATGCTCATTACTAGCAATGTGCGTACACACATGCCACTAATAAGCAAGGTCTAAAGAAGGTCGATACTGCACATGCTCACGTGCCACTAATAAGCATGTGTATCAGTAGCTTTAATTCTTAACCCTCCCCTCCCCCTTGTCAGTAAAAGAAAGCAAAGCTCCCCCCTCCTATGTTAACTTTAACATTGGTTATATATTTTTTAAATCTGTTTAGATTTCTTTATTGTTATTCATAAGAAGCAGTTATTAAGTCTAAAAATAAGGAATTTATAGACTATAAAGGAATTAAATGCACATTTAATATTTATTCAAGCAAATTATTAACATCGTATGTCATATTATATTTTAACATATTAGGTCCTTACATATGAAATTCACGTTTTGCCGTACTGGCAAATTTGATCTCAAATATCTTCTCTTTGGTTAGGAATTCCAAATCCAAATTTATACAGTTATTTACTCATGTATTTGTGTTTTGAAAATTATAATTCATTTGTTTTTTTCTCAATTGTTTTTTTCTTTGCGTCACTCAGTTTAAAAAATGAAAAACTTGAAATATCGCGTTATTTACGAGTACGAGTTCCACCGTAGCACCAGGCTGCAGAAACGGCTCGAAGGATTAATGATGTGTATGGCGACGGTGCCGCAAAAGAAAACACAGTGCGTTTTTGGTTCCAACGTTTTCGTTCTGGAAATTTCGACCTGCAGAACAAGCCCCGTGGACGGCCGGAGACCAAAGTTGATAATGAAGAATTGAAGGCTATTGTGGAAGCGGATCCATCGCAAACCACATCCGAGTTAGCTGCAGGCTGCGGTGTTAGTGATAAAACTGTTTTAATCCACTTGAAGCAATTGGTAAGGTGAAAAAGCTTGAAAGGTGGGTACCTCACGAATTGAGTGAAGCAAATCAACAAACGCGCGTTGACTGCTGCGTTGCATTACTCAACCGGCACAATAATGAAGGGATTTTAAATCGAATCATTACCTGTGATGAAAAGTGGATCCTGTACGATAATCGGAAGCGCTCATCGCAATGGCTGAACCCTGCCGAACCAGCCAAACCATGCCCCAAGCGAAAATTGACTCCAAAAGAGTTACTTGTGAGCGTTTGGTGGACTAGTGCTGGTGTCGTTCACTACAGCTTTCTTAAATCTGGCCAGACGATTACGGCAGATGTCTATTGTCAGCAACTGTAAACCATGATGGAAAAGCTAGCTGCTAAACAACCGAGGCTGGTTAATCGCTCTAGGCCACTGCTGCTTCCTGATAACGCTAGACTACACACTGCACAACAGACGGCTACCAAATTAGAGGAGCTTCAATTGGAATGTCTAAGACACCCACCGTACTCTTCGGACCTTGCCCCAACAGATTACCATTTTTTTCGAAATTTGGATAACTTCTTGCAAAGGAAAAAATTCAACTCCGATGGGGCAGTCAAAACCGCCTTCAAAGATTTTATTGATTCCCGTCCGAATGGTTTTTATAGTAAAGGGATCGATGAACTACCTATGAGATGGCAAAAGTGCATAGATAGCAATGGTACATACTTTGATTAAATAAATATATTATAATAAAAAAAATCGGCTTTATGTTCCTCCCATACTAAACGTCAATTTCATATGTAAGGACCTAATATAAAAGATATTAATTTATTTTGTTCCATTAAAAAATGTAGTAAATTCAAATTCAAATGAGTAGCTTGTTGGTCTTGTGGTTAGGACACTCGCCTCGTGATCCAAAGGTCGCGGGTTCGAACCTCACTCCAGACTAGCAAGTTAGTCCTATTCTCATAGCACAAGCGTTTAGCTTAGTTTGAAAATAGTAAGAATATTGATGTGACACGTATTCCGTGTTCGCATCCCTATTTTTAAAAAAAAAAAAAAAAATTAATCGTCCTTAACAGCAAACATCCATGACTTAAGTCTTCGATGAAATTGGATGTTTGCTGCTCGATGTTGTGTCTTTGCTCACTTTTCTGTTCTTTCGGGATATCGACATCGTCCTCTTCGATCCATTCAAAATCTTGGTATTCGTCGTGCTAATGACAGCACGACGAGCAGCCACTCTCATAGGTCTCACTCACTCATTTCGGTGTGCGTGTTTATTTTTTTATGGATCTCCTTGACTGACTTGACGGAGGCACGATAAAGACCACAAGTCCTGCATGTTCGACTAGAGATAGTTTGCAAATTTTGCAGATAAATCAGAAAAAGTAATTAAATAAATATTGCTGACGTAATCACCACCCAGACCCCCCCGTCCCCCATGTCATCAAAAATAAACAATGCAAAGACCTCCCCACCCCCCTCTGGTGCTTACGTAGGTAATACTGGAATATCCTCTTAACTGTGATCTACCTACCACGTAAACCGTAAACCTCCTTTGTGAGTTGCAATACCACGATTGTATTAAATGCGTGGATTAATGCAATCAACATTATTCAGGGCGTGGATTTTGAAATAATGAGACGAGAGTTATTCAAATTTAAAGGTAGTATCTATTTTTTTATTTATATGTTCTGAGAACAGAGTTACTGGATTTTAGCCACAGAGGGATGATGATCAAGATAGATTATAGAAGTCTCATAGAGACGAAGCTATCAATACCTATCAAATTCAAGATCTTTCTGTATGTTCTGTATACAAATCTACACCGTTTGTCCGATTCAATTCAAATATTGCATACTTATGCCTTAGGACCCGGCGGGTAACATAGGCGACATTTCCCCCTATTATTTTACCCCTTCCTCTACCCCTGATATATTTTCGATATAAATCTGTACCGTTCGACCGATCGGACTCAAAATATAGAAAATTGTTCTTTAGGACCACCCGGGTAACATAGGTGAGATTTCCTTCCTCCTCTTTTAGTCTTTCCCCTCCCCCTGATATATTTTCTATGCAAACGTATACCGTTCGAATCGAAACTTTGTTTCCTCCCACAAAAATTATTTTCAACTTAATCCTTAACCCGTGCAACGCTGGGTACGAACAGCTAGTTCATTAATAAACTTGTTAATAATTCTCAGAACTTTGGTCTGAAATAGCAACTTCAAAATAATAATGTGTTTTCTTTAATATATACAGGGTTATGTGGAAAATAGGACTATATTCCTGCCTTGACTATGTGTCGAAAATGTTCAAGCCATCATGACCTAATATCAATAGTTATGGAGATATGCGACATCAAAGTTTGCATTTTTTTTTCAATATTTCTGACATATTTTTGTACAAAACGTTAAAGCATCATTACAGTAATTTATATCGGTTACGCAAAATTCATTATTTATAATAAAAGTTAAATAAAATAATATAAACCTTGAAAAATTCCAATTGGAAGTCGAAGGTTTTTATTATTTTATTTGACTTGTATTAAAGGGAATGAATTTTTCATATTCGATATAAGTTACTGTAATGATATTCCAACGTTTTACAAAAAATAAGTCAGAAGTATTGAAAAAAAAAATGAAAACTCTGATGTCGCATATCTCCATAACTATTGATATTAGGTCACAATAGCTTGAACATTTTCGACTCACAATCACGGCTGGAATATATTTCTGCGAGGTTATTAATGTTTTCCAAATAACCCTGTATAAATTATATGTATCAAAATCAGAAGATAATTTATAGGTTAGGTACTATTGCGCAATCGGTAAAGCAGTTTTTTTAGGATTTTTTTTTGTTGATACAGAGCCGTTTTTTGAGCATCTTACATAGTACTAGTGGCACACAGTTATGAGTGGGGGAGGGGGGGGGGGATATTGCAGCAGAGGATCAGAAGAGGACGAAGGACGATCGGGAGCACAGAGAAAACACTACACAGTACCCACCGACCTGCCCGGAGGATCGCCGTGCTTGTCGAACTCCACCAGCTCCCCGTCTGCCGTGGTGAAGGAGACGTTCATCAGGTAGCTCTGCGGAGCAAGACAATACAATTAATGACGGAGCACCACAATTTTTAAATACGTGATGCAAAATTGCTATTTTGCGGACAAAGATGGGTAAAAAAAATTGAGATCCAATAGAAGATGGAAAAAATGTATTACATTTTATAATATGAGGGGTATAAAAGCAAAGGCAACGATATCAATTTTTTTTTTAAATGTTTTGGATGCAGCCATCGAGGATTACTAATTTAAAAAGTATCGAGTTATAGATTTTAAAGGATTTATAGCTCTGTCTCTTTCAAAATCATGTTTCCAGATCACTAATAAAAGCAAAGACAACAATATCCTTCTAGTGTAAAAATCAAAGCCAATATCCACTTCAAACAATCAACCCCAAGGATGATTTGACAAAATGGTCGCTTTTTAGGTACTAAAGTGAGTATTTTCTTAAAATGTTTAACAACTTTTAATTATAGATAACCACATCGATTTACGAACAACTTAATTTATGATTTATCTCCTCCCCAGCGCAAGCCTTTTCAATTGTTCTATATTGAAGAGTCTTGCATTTCATTTACGTTATTATAAGGCCCATTATATAATTCAACAGTCATACGTAGAAGGAATCCATGTTGTTATAATTGTTTTCGGTATATCACTTCTTATATGTGGGGTATAAAAGCATAGACAGCAATATCTAAAAAATAAAAATAAATGTTTTGAATGCAGTCACCGAGGATTGCTAATTTAAAATGTACTGAATTCTAGATTTTATGTATCTATCCCTTCCAAAATCATGTTTACTGTAAATTTATAGGCTATGTTTCCTCTAAATCTAAAATCAATACGTATATAAATTATTAATCATCGATAACTGCACTCCATTTTTTTTTGCCTTTGCTTTTAGGTATCCCCCACATATTATCTCTCGTTTTTTTGTACCGTGATACAAAGTGATGTTTTTAATTAATAATATATTCTTTATTTTATAAAGCGTATATATTAATGATATTAATATAAACAGTTTGTCTACACCCAGTTTTGTGTTAGAATATTGATTTATTTTCAGTCAACCAAGGATGATATTTTATTTTTGGATTAATAAATAAACAAAGGAGTGCTGATATGGTTTGGCCATGGAGAACGTATGAGCAAGGAAAGGATTGTTGAAAAATATACGGAGCGAGTGTTGAAGGCAACAGAAATAGATGGGGTCCGAAAGCAGAAAGTATTGGAGGATGGCCCCGTTAAAAGCCTCAACAACCGTAGAACACGTATGAGAAGATGTATGAGTGTAGCCGAAGCAAAAGTGTTTTATTAGTTCTGGTTAGTTAGTTAGTTTAAAAGTGGTTATACCTTAAAGAGGGTCCCGTTGAAGGGGTACAGCGCTGCACAGACTCCGCCGGTCCCGCATAGCGCCCTGGCCATGTCGTGGAGTCCATGGGCCATGGTGTATAGAGCTTTGATCACAAAGCTCATCTTGGAATCCTGGCGGTAGCGGTCGCTCAGAAGCTCATCGCCTAAAACATTAGCAACTTTTAAATGTACAAAATAAAAAATAGAATAAAATAGAAAAAAAAGGTACATTTTAAATTTTTTTTTTAAATTTTACGATTTTTCAGTACATGTCGATCCTTCATAATTAAGCTAGGATAAATAGTAAATATTGAACGGAAAAAATCAATGGAAAAATGTGGGCTCCGTACGTCTTAATTTTTTTTAGATACTTTTAATAACAATCCATATTTACATTGTATTCGATCTTTGTGTATTTGGGATGTATGGTCGATAGAATAGAGAATACTGAGAAAGCCATTGAGAGGAGGGTAACATAGTGCAGTGAATCAGGTGAAAGGTGGTTGAAATGCAATCATTTTTAAGGAAGGTTTGGTGTTCGTTGAATGAAAGAGTGATTGTTTGTGTGTCTTTATTTCTCACCGGAGAGAAGCTCCGGGAGCATATGAAAATGCACAATAAAAATAACGAAGAACAAATAATGTCTGTGGACGCGCAGCGGAGGTCTGTCCGACCAGCAGTACACAAAGTAAATGAGTAAAGAATTAACAAATAAGGAAAAAATGTAGAGCTGATATTGGCAGGGTGAATAGAATGAAAAAAGGGTCGCTTAGGTGGCTTAGTTATGTTTAGCAAATGAATGAGGAGAGAATGGAAAGGGAGATGTACAATGCAAGTATTGACGGCACCAGAAATAGAGGGCGGTCGCGAAAGACTTGGCATCAACAGATTAATCAGATACTAGAAGATAGTCCTGCAGGGATCCTCAACAATCGATGAGCATGCATGCGACGATGTATGAATGTGGAAGAGGTGAGAGTTCTGTGTCAGGACGGAAGGGTGTGGCGCTCGATGATTGCTGGTTTCCTGGAATGGGGCTCGAACCACCGATCACTGGATCAGTAGTTACACACTAGACCAACAAGCTATTTTCTTTTCCCAAGATATTTTCTAAATGACTTATCTATGTTTTAGTGTATTTGGAAAGTTTAGTGGAATTTATTTTTAAAAATGTGTTCCCTGGTACTATTACATAATTCTGCGAAAAATATACCGTTATTTTGTAGAATTGACAACCTCAATAGAAATAAGTTACGAGTCCGAGGTTTCCACAGACTTTTTTTTCGATAAGCTCTCAGCCTTGTGGCTTGACTGCCCGGGGTCCCAAACGAAAACATGATATTGTATATCCGTCAACAGCAGTAAATCGGGGATCCGTACCGAGGCGAAAACCGAATCCGAACCACTCCCAGCTTTATATGAACCACAACAATTTGAGCAGCACATTTTTATGTTCGCCATGTCATGACAGGATCACCGCAAACACAATGAAAAGGTTTTTTTTGTTTTCAAACAAGCATTTTTTTTACCACGGACAACAGAATACGGATGGGTAACGTATGTATGCTAGCTTTTCCCTTTGTATATAAAAATATGTCATTTTGCGATATATGGCAGGATGTAATCGGAGACAGAACAAAAAGTTTTTTAAAAAAAAATATATACATGAATCTCAATCCTGAAAATTTACAAATATAGTACTCACTAACTCGTTATGTGAACAACATACAATCATATAGATGGAAATGTATTTAAAAAAATTGGGTAACTATGTGATACTTGTGATTTGTTGGAAAATATGTATTGATACTCTCACGAGTCTAAAACAATGATAACTGCACATTGAATAGTCCACATGAATCTAGAATCAACTGGACCATTCTGATAGACACTAGAAATATGGAGAAACTACTAGAATATTCTCGTTGCTTCGCGAACTCTGCAATTTATGTATAAAATAGATACCATGTTCTGATAGCGGGCTACAGAAAGGCGAACCGTGAAAATTGTTTATTGTAACATTTCGGCGATCCCATTGAAACCAGCATGGGTGGAATTGGTGAACGTTACACTGTATAAAGTGATCACTTAAGTCAGCCATATAATAGGTTGTAAGCTCTGTAAACATCCAAAAGATTTTCATATCTACCTTCCCATATAAAAAAATAGGTTCGTCTCTATGAGACATCTATAATATGTATAAATTGAACAATATACGTCTTTTATATTCAAGTCCTATTCGTATCTGGTCTATGACCTGTCAAAAACTAATTAATTACATTACCTCTAAGAATGTGCGATATATTACATTTTGGTTTGTGCCACTTTCGGGAGATTATAACTTTGCTAGAGATAAAACCAACGTGCCTACCACGCATATAAAATATACAACACGCGTTTCACGAAACTCTCAAACTAGTCACCATAAATATTAATAACTCTCTCTAAATTTATGATACACATTTATTAATCTAGTTGTTAACTACAAACAACCGAACAATTTGTCACCTTCCCGAGTTTGATATAAATGCTCCAACTTCCGTGACTGTATAATATTAGGTGTACCCAAAAATCAAGATAAATCACACATGTCTCATAGAGACAAAGCTATTTTTTATATGTTAAATGTCTATTAAAGTAAGTTATATGGTCTTTTGATGTTTACAAAGCCTATGATATATCATATGGCTGGCTTAAGTAATCACTTTATACAATGTTCACAACTCCACCCACGATTCACTAACACACCTATAATTTTTTTGGAAGTTGTACATATGTTATATATATATATATATATAAATATTATATATTTTTAAGGGGATCTTAGCGATATGAAATTGCGTTTTGCCGTACTAGCAAATTTGATCTCAAATATCTTCTCTTTGGTTAGGAATTCCAAATCCAAATTTATACAGCTATTTACTCATGTATTTGTGTTTTGAAAATTATAATTCATTTGTTTTTTCCTCAATTGTTTTTTTTCTTTGCGTCACTCAGTTTACAAAATGAAAAACTTGAAATATCGCGTTATTTACGAGTACGAGTTTCACCGTGGCACCAGTGCTGCAGAAACGGCTCGAAGGATTAATGATGTGTATGGCGACGGTGCCGCAAAAGAAAACACAGTGCTTTTTTGGTTCCAACGTTTTCGTTCTGGAAATTTCGACCTGCAGAACAAGCCCCGTGGACGGCCGGAGACCAAAGTTGATAATGAAGAATTGAAGGCTATTGTGGAAGCGGATCCATCGCAAACCACATCCGAGTTAGCTGCAGGCTGCGGTGTTAGTAATAAAACTGTTTTAATCCACTTGAAGCAAATTGGTACGGTGAAAAAGCTTGAAAGGTGGGTACCTCACGAATTGAGTGAAGCAAATCAACAAACGCGCGTTGACTGCTGCGTTGCATTACTCAACCGGCACAATAATGAAGGGATTTTAAATCGAATCATTACCTGTGATGAAAAGTGGATCCTGTACGATAATCGAAAGCGCTCATCGCAATGCTGAACCCTGCCGAACCAGCCAAACCATGCCCCAAGCGAAAATTGACTCCAAAAAGTTACTTCTGAGCGTTTGGTGGACTAGTGCTGGTGTCGTTCACTACAGCTTTCTTAAATCTGGCCAGACGATTACGGCAGATGTCTATTGTCAGCAACTGCAAACCATGATGGAAAAGCTAGCTGCTAAACAACCGAGGCTGGTTAATCGCTCTAGGCCACTGCTGCTTCATGACAACGCTAGACCACACACTGCACAACAGACGACTACCAAATTAGAGGAGCTTCAATTGGAATGTCTAAGACATCCACCGTACTCTCCGGACCTTGCCCTAACAGATTACCATTTTTTTCGAAATTTGGCTAACTTCTTGCAAAGGAAAAAATTCATCTCCGATGGGGCAGTCCAAACCGCCTTCAAAGATTTTATTGATTCCCGTCCGAATGGTTTTTTTAGTAAAGGGATCGATGAACTATCTATGAGATGGCAAAAGTGCATAGATAGCAATGGTACATACTTTGATTAATAATATATTATAATAAAAAAAATCCGGCTTTATGTTCCTCCCATACTAAACGCCAATTTTCATATGTAAGGACGCTATGATATATATATATATATATATATATATCTATAATAATATATATATCAGATATATATAGATATATATCATAGATATATATATCTCTATATATATATATATATATATAACATATGTACAACTTCCAAAAAAATTATAGGTGTGTTAGTGAATCGTGGGTGGAGTTGTGAACATTGTATAAAGTGATTACTTAAGCCATATATATATACATATATAACGTTACATGTTTCACTTTGACTTACGTTAACGCCATCTATAGTTGAAATTTGTCATCCCAGGGAACCAGTATATGTAGATGTCGCCGCTGGAAATGAGATATCTTTTTTTTTGACTAAGCGTATGAAGCAATATTCTTTTTGTTTGTATATGATACTCAAAAATATTACAATTTTAAATTCCTTTTTATACCAGTTTTTGTATTCATACATTTTTTCATGAGCACAATTTCTGGATTTTTGTCCCCAGACCGATCGTTATTAATCAAGGTATGTAATATAATATATGTCATGGGTCAACATAGATTATAGTTGACTCACAGAGACGAAGCTATTCACACTATATATGGCATTAGCGAAAGTCAAATTGAAACACGAAAAGTGGTATATAAATAACATATATACAACTTCCAAACATTTAATAGATGTGGTGGTCAACGTCACATTGTGTAAAGTGATCACTTAAGACAGTCATAAGTCGTAAGCCCCATAAATACCCAAATATCATATTATCATAATAAGGGCGTGCAGGAGTACAGTGAAGCATGATTTTTGACGTAGACACATATTTTGGAAAAAAAAAGATGTGTATCTCCTAATATTACTATCACAATTATTTTTATATACTGTTACTATATATATCAGAATATAGTATTCTGCTTTTATATAAACATTAAATTTGTATTTTTTTAAACAATTTTATTTAAAAAAATCTTTATTAGAATTTATTCTCCATCGATAACGTCTATTTTAAACAGTAAATTTTAACAAACTTTTTTATTTTACTAACACTCTTAAATTTACCTCAATATAAAAAATTCTGTAAAGATCTAATTAAGTGTAATCAGATGACGCTAGATCGGGGCTATACGGAGAATGACTCATAATTTTTCAACCTAAATAATTTTTCTCTCGTGATTTTTACTGGATGGCGCAAATAATAAATAATTATGGGGTATAAAAAACAAAAATTTATATAAATCTCTATGCAACAATGTCCTTCACTATCGCTACAAAGACGCTACTAAAAAGACGTACCACTATAACTAGGCGTGCGAGGGAGGGCGTCGCTGTCGCGTAACAGAAGTTGTGAGGGTGTAAATTTATTACACAATACATAATGTACAGAAGGTCTGGTGACCGGTGTCGTATTAAATACAGAAATTTGGTCGGGCAGCACTAAAGAAACCATGCAGTAATGGCGGCCGTTCTATCTGTCAAACTGTCAGACGGTAATATCGGTCCATTATTCTCTTTTTCAGCTTCGCAAAACTTTAATACTTCATTGACAATTGTTCTTGCACCATCCCGGACTGTTTTGGATGTTTTGGACATAATAATTCAGTGTATATTGGTAATAAAGATGACACAGCTCGCGCTCAAAGACGAGAATGAACTGAATGACAGGGCGAGGGGTTACCGCCGGGTGCGGGCGGGGCAGGTTTTAGTTCAAAATTCGCCGCACGCCAAGTTACGTTGGGCAAGCAATAGTGCGTCATTTTTAACAGGTTGTATTACGGAGACAATAATCAGTCAAACCTAAACCCAATAAAAAAACAATTGAATTTAATATTACGTATTCTAAGTATTTATTTTAACATTATAATGTCTCGCAAATGAACATGTGGGTATTGCGCGCGATGGTATTTTTTTTAAATTCGTGAAAACATTAGAATCGTTCTTGAAAATCTGATGCATCAGAGCGTAACACGAGCCGCTCCGCGATCGCTTCGGATGACAGAATGGAGCCAGCCACCCTGCAACAGGCTGAGTCTACCCTCAACGTATTTTTTCTCTGCATCCCTTCACCCCTCCCCACACCCATTTTCAGATAATTCTCCCCCGACCCCTGTTTCGTATATTACGCCTTTCTCTTTGAGATGTAAATTAAAACGTGAGGTCAGCGTAGGCAATTAATATTCTTTGTTCGGAAAAAGTTCGATATTTCCGCATATTCTAAGCATAAAAATATCGTTATAATAAATTATTAATTTCAAATTTAACTGTAATTTCGGATATTTTATACGCACCGTATGTATTACCGAGAAGCGAATCTCGACGTTTCGTTGGATACTCATTCAACGTCATCAGGAGGACGACCTTTACCCGCGGAGGTGGAGGTCGGACTGATTGGGTAAAGGTCGTCCTCGTCCAGTTAAATATGTCTAACGACCGTAATAACAACCTTAACTCTTTAATATTAATTTCAAAATCTAATAAAATCTGTATAAACCATATTAATTGTTTTTAAACGTCTATAGATTTCGATACCACAGTTTCTTGCATAATAAGACAGTGACGGCATCGCACGTCCAGTTAGTCGAACTTGACAGATGGCGAAGACAATATAAACGGGTGAATAGACAAGCGAATTGTGCGATACAAGCGGAGCAAATAAAGTGTACCAGAAACAAGTGGAATTTTCTAGTGCAAAATTTTCGTCCAAAAGTTTTGAATTATTTACAAGTTAATCATTTTGTTCATTATTGCGGCGAACACGGGACAATATTCTCTTAATAATGGTTAAGAGAATATTGTCACGGGTTCGTCGCAATAAGGAACAAAATGATTAACTTAAATAATTCAAAACTTTTGGATGCAAATTTCGCACCAGAAAATTCCACTTATTTCTGATTCAATGTAAGCAATGGCTTTCAAAATTATATTTTTTGAATAAATAAATGATAATCCCTTTGCACGGTTTGACAACCGAAATGTACCGATTTAACAAACCTCGATTATCTTATTAAACAAAATAGGTATATAATTAATTTTTGTAACGACTACGATGAAATTCATTTTCAAAAACTGATTCAACAATACGCCTAAAAAATTTCCTTTGAAAAAATCGAGTGCATATACATTTTACTAAGTCTGTTACCTATGTCTCAAACGGAAATGGTTAAAAATTACACATACCTAATCGAAATTTTCCGAATAAGATAGAAGATTTAACAATAACACAAGAGTACCTTGTTAGTATAGTGGTCATGACGCTCACATACTGATCTGGTGACCGGTGGTTCGAGCCCCATTCCAGGACACCAGCAAGTTAGTCTTATTTTCATAGCACAGGCGCTTAGCTTAGTTTGAAAATAGTAAGAATATTGATGCGACACGTATTCCGTGTTCGCATCTCTATTTAAAAAAATCTGGAAATCGATAGAACACACGAAAAATACGAGAAGATTTGAGAAGAACATTTTTTATATATGCGGCGACGTCATCGCTACCTCGAGACAGTTTCTGTTGTTACAGCTGCGATTGAACATCTAAGCGAAGACAGTAAATAAGCGAACCGCGAATATAAACAGAGTGAATAAAGTATATCCGGGACGAGTGGAATATTCTTGTGCGACGATTATTGCGAATCACACAAAAATGTTCCAGCTTAAGTTTGTGTTCAGCGGCTTTGTTTATAAATAAAACGTTTAATTGATTTTAATTGTTTTATTTGCATTCCATCGCGAATCCGTAACAGTATTGTAACAAAACTAAAACAAAGATTAGAATTTTACTACTGTACTAGAACAGTTGAAAGAATGATTATGCAACGAATTGTAATATAAATTGATGAAAATTTTCGCATTGTGGTGAAAGAGATTTTAATTTTCTATTTACAAGTTTTTCTTATGGGAAGCCTGGGGCCTAGCAGTAAATCCGGGCCTACGCAGGGTCACATAAACCGGGAACAGCAATCATTCTGTGCATATTGTGACTAGAGGAAAAGATCTAGAGCGTAACTAGTGGATTTTCTCTGTCTTTATGTTGTGGATGTATTTTCACCAAAAAATAATAGTTTCATACAATTCAGGGTGTTTTATAAATGACTTTTTCGATGATTGTCAAAATAGTTAAGCTTTGGAAGAAAATGCACACATTTTTAAATTTAAAAAAAATGTTTTCGAGGGCACCTCGAAAATTGCGCGCAAAATAAATGCGCGCCGAAGAATACGCGCAGACAATTACTTATGCGGAAGGCTAAAAAGCACGCAGTACAACCCCGACAATAGCGCGCACAATAAAACTAAAAAATCAAAAATAATGAAAAAATATGCTTTTTTCAATCTCAACTCCTAATCCACTAATACGGTGGAAATTTTTTGAAACAATCCATGAAAAAGTTTATCTTCAACAATGGGACGCATTAAAGAAAAAACGTCGAATTTCATCAAGATAATGGGAACAATTTTTTCCTTGGCAATATTCAGTGTGCTTAAATGATTGATTCGAATTTTTTAGAGATTAAATTATAGTTTTGTTATGTTCGTTATACATACATATTCACAAAGCGTTACATTTAGTTATGACCAGCTGTAATCCGTAAAAAATGATGGTACTTTTACATGCCGGTTCCTAAAAATAATTATTTACTTATTTATGGCTGACACCCATGAAATAGTAATAACGACTTTTATTAAAATATTTTCACATTCTTTTATATTTCCCCTGCCGGCAGTTAAATGTAGGTACTATTCTTAATCCTGGCGTTCATGGGGAACATGAAATGGTTCGCGTCTTTGCTAAGTCCTATATGTACTGTATTTTTGACGGGTAATGCTGGCTCGGCAATAGCAACATCGCTTTTGTTGCCGCCTTCGAGTTTGCTGGCCCGGGGCTTAAGCCACATCTCCGGCCGTTTGATTAGATTTTTAGCCGTGTATTCGAACGAAATTACGCACGTTACACGAAGTTATGGGGACAAATAGACTGACGGACGGACGGACAGACAACGAATTACTCTAGAATGGCATACATATTATTTACTTATGTCTTGCGTGCATTTGTCGGGACACCGTTTTCATATAAATTAATCAAAATAATAATATAAATTCATCAATATAAATTAATTTCGAATATTCTGCGAGTTTTATGAGTTATAAGGGAGGTACATAGTAAATGCTAGTACCTAGGCCTAAACGATCAATTTCTTGGTTCCAGCTTCTTCGTAGAATTTGAAGGTCTCAATACGATAAGATGGAAATGCACCATCGTTTACGAAGGCAGCTGAAATAGGCAGCAGGTATTGCTTGCCCAACGTAACTTGGCGTGCGGCGAATTTTGAACTGAACTAAAACCCGCCCCGCCCGCACCCGGCGGTAAGACCTCGCCCTGTCATTTAGTTCAATTTTGTATTTGGTCGGGAGCTGTGACATCTTGATTACCAATATACACTGAATTATTATGTCCAAAACATCCTAAACAGTCCGGGATGGTGCAAGAACAATTGCCAATGAAGTATTAAAGTTTTGCGAAGCTGAAAAAGCGAATAATGGACCGATATTACCGTCTGACAGTTTGACAGATAGAACGGCTGCCATTACTGCATGATTTCTTTAGTGCTGCCCGACCAAATTTCTGTATTTAATACGACACCGGTCACCGGACAGTCTGTACATTATGTATTGTGTAATAAATTTATACCCTGACAACTTCTGTTACGCAACAGGGACGCCCTTCCTCGCACGCCAAGTTATAGTGGTACGTCTATAAGGTTTGGATGTCCTTCACGGGTGCTTGCATCGCCTGGATTTGATTTTGAAGATAAAGACTTGCCTGATAAGCATGTGCTACCCTCACGATTAAGTAGCACATACACAACAGGCAATTTCCGCTGTTAGAATTAACACCGAAGATGCTCTCATAAATGTATATTACTGGTCGGATATTATTCGAAGGATCCAAGCACACAACAAGCCAATATTGCTCTTCGTCAGTTAATACCGGTTCGCGCAAACCGGTTTGTTAAGCAAGGTCAAGTTAAGAAAATTACTAAATAGAAATTAAATGTACCTAGTTTGTGCCCCGAAAATTCTTAACTAAGACTATCTATTTTATTTTATATTTATTGATGCAATACAGTACATGCATAGAAACTTTTTGAAATACAAAAGAATAAATTACAGAATCATGTACCAATAATATGCGCCACACAATTTTAAAGAAATTAAAAATCTGTATGCATATTGTATAATATAATATATCCCGCTTGGATGGTGAATCTGTTTGTGAATGTGTTAGGATGAATTTTGGTGTATGTAGAGTGTAAGTGATGGACTTTGCGAGGAAGAAAATAAATAAGCAAAAGTTTTTTTATTTTTAAATGTACGATATTTTCGTAAAACATATCCAGGTTACATTTACAATTTTTGAAACTGTTTATGGCGCAATTTATAGGCGAATTCATAGCGGCATTAGTTTTATAATCATTTATGCGAAAGAGAGGTGTATGAGTCGAATGACCAACAGGAGTATTAGAGCATTATTGTATAATTGACTTACCATGCCTATATTAAATATAATGGTTAAAACATGAGAAAAAAATTAATAAAAGACGTAGGTACTAGTCAAAAATATTATCAGCTTCAAACATAATCCAAACTGCTGTGGAAACTGAAATTTGATAGAAAAAACTATGAACACTATTTTATAAATTACAAAAAAGTGTCTACGAAAGGGAAAATCAGCAAACCGGTTGTTAAAGACATCTAACCGTTTATTAAAAAAATTGGATTATAGCACCGACCATTGCGACAATATTTTTAAATATCTCTCCTAAGTATTTACATATATATTTTGCGATGAGATACCAATTATCTGGAATGTTCTGAGATATGGAACTGACGTATCAGCATCAGCTCCTAAACCAATTAAAGAAAAGTGATTAGACCGTTCACTGATGAACGACACTATCTGTTAATGTTATTTTGCTGAGGGAGATGTGGAATTGGATCCACTTCTTACCCAGGACCGTTTAATGAGCAAAAGCTCCCATATCGGTCCTGCTCATTTGTTGCCTTGTTGAAATATTTTATACTACAAGCCAGACCGTGGCCTCACACAAGTTTATACGTCCAGTGCGAGGCAGCGCGGTCTAGGCTGTGGCGGACAGTGAATGAGTTTGTTTTTGAGGCCTTGCCGCAATTCACTAACTAACTTACTTACCATCACGCCGTTTCCCCGTGGGGGTAGGCAGAGAGGACAGAGCGCCACACTCTTCTGTCCTGACATACAACTCTCGTCTCATCCACGTTCATACATCTTCGCATGCAAGTTCGCCGGTTGTTGAGGTCTCTAACGGGACCATCTTCCAATGGGTCAACCTGGTCATGCCACGTCTTCCGCGGTCGCCCTCTCTTTCTGGCGCCATCAACACCTGCATTATATATCTTTCTTACCATTCTTTCCTCGTGCATTCGCTCAATATGCCCAAACCAAAAGTCTTCTTTATTTTTATGAAACAGAAAAATAACATGATTTATGAAAAGTAATAAAATGAACGAGAAGGAGAGGAAATCGAAAATTCGGTGTCGAAGCGAGATTTTTTTAAAGTTTTTTTTTTAGTTTTTTTTTTTAATGTTCGTGTGGCACCCTGTATACGTCGCGTTCGCGCAATCCAAAGGCCAGCCCGCGGCGGGTCCGGATGAATGCCCTGCCCCTATTCATTGGAGCCCTACTTTCCGATTGTGCCGCGCCATGTTTGTTTTTTCGGCCGCCATCTTGGAGAAAAGCAGAAAGCGCGCCACATTCGACCGGAAAAGTTTTCGGTTCCCCGGCCGCCGCGCTGCAACAGATGAATTGTTGCGGCCGTGGCGAGGTGCCAACACCGTTACTCTTCGGAGCCTATCAAATTTTCTATTCCGTAAATTACTTGTGAGAATGCAGCTAGGAGAACTGGAATTGAGAGTTGGATTCAATTTTTTTCAGAAGAATAATGAAACGCCCATTTATACCTACAAATAATAGAAATATCTTATTTTTATGTCTTGCGTTGATTTAATTTAATTTAAATTTGATTGTATAGTCTATTTTAATGCAATTTATTTATTTATTTTTATTTACATTTATATTTAATATTTATTAATGATAAAAGTGCCCCCTCACTAGGATAATGCCGTGTCCACTGTGTCCAGGTGAGAATGATATACAACATTATTGTTTACATCATTAGAAAGCCAAAAGGGCCTTAGTGATTATTACGAACTTTGCAGGAGAGTAAAAGAAAGTTCTGTCAACCTGATTTTGCCAATATTTAATTTATTTTTAGACGATTTTCATATGTGTTTTGGATAAACAAATATGGAAATCGATTAATAATAAGAGAAACATTGACAATGTCAGATTGATAAGACTTTATTTTGCTCTCCTGTAGAGTTAGAAATAATCACTAACGCCCTTTTGGCTTTCTACTCTCGATATACTTTCACTAGGGTCTAAAATCAAAGTCTCTCGAACGGTCTACTTGAATCCAGAATCAACTACACTCTTCTCTAAGAATCCGTAAATCACTAGAAATATGGGGAAACTAGTACAACATTCTTCTTCTTCTTCATGTGCCCTGTCGGGTCCCCCCGACGTCGGCGATCATCTGGGAGAAAGTTTCCCTGTCCAGGGCAGTGCGGAACAGCTCTTCCACGCTTCTTATCCCGGTCCACTCTCGGATGTTTCGAAGCCAGGAATGCCGCCTCCTTCCAACCCCTCTGCGACCCTCAATCTTTCCCTTCATGACGAGCTGAAGGATGGAGTATTTTTCGCCTCTCATTATATGACCAAAATATGAAATTTTACGGAGCTTTACTATGTTGAGTAACTGTTTGTTTATATTTGCTCTACGTAAAACTTCAACATTACTAGTCATGTCAGTCCAAGACAACATTCTAAAGTATAAAGTAATAAAGTGTTCGAATAAAGTCAAAGACTTAAGCAAATGATGATAAATGTGACAATTAGTGCGAATTAAAATATTGAGTGTGAATTAAAGAACGGTGCAATTCCGTTCCAATATTAATAAAAATTGAAAATATTTTTTATGTAATAAAACAGTGAAATAAGCATATATCGCGTTGCAAAAATCCGTAGCCTTTCCTATTAAGTCGCATTTTCTACAACCATTTAGCACAAAAGTAACGAGATATGACAGTGGCAGGGGTTTAATACTTGACAATGGATGGCGGTGAACAGATTTTCCTCCGTTTGGGACATTAACTCCCCCCGCGCTAACAGCATAATAGGGGTTGATTTTCCACCCTCCTCCCATTATGGACCGTTTCATCCGACTCTTTGAAAGATTGCCAACCGTCTGTGATGCCTTGAGGACGGTATTATCCCTGTTACCCAGGGCCTACCGGGAGGTTCCCGCTAAACTTAGAGATTTTAGATGAGTACGTTGAAGCATAATCGCACTGATAATGAACAGACATCAACTAAGATGGCGATTAATTATTATAGACAAAGGTCGGCGCCACACTAAGCGTATCTTCTATCGCGCTGCAGTCACATACAATATTCCGCGGCAGATTCAGTCTGCAACAGACAGACGTGCACGTGCGTGCGGACGATCCGTCGAATGTAGCGCTTTGCCTTTAAAAACATGAGACGCGACGTCACCGAATTTACGTTGACGTGAGTTCCGCGGGCGGAGAACCGAACAGACGCCGAAGTGAGCGTTCCGCCAGCGGATCGTCCGACAATTCGGTTAGTGTGTTAAATAAGCGCATATTGTATGGAAAGAAATGTAGTGGCGTTCCACGATGTCAAAGACACGACGGGAGATACGCCTAGTGTGACGCCGGCCTAAGAGTCAGCCACCGCCAGACTTACATGTAGTATCAAAACTGAAATATTAGATGTACACTATAGTAGGTAAAGAGGTTTGGATATTATGACAGTTGAGTTCGGGGGATTTTTGATAGACAACATGTAATACAGTTTAAAAAAATGAGTAAGTAGAACGTAAAAATAACATACCTATCTGATTTTTAAATATACTATAACGTCTTCATGACTTTGCATTCTGTGGTTAATTGCAGCTGTCAAATTAAGACAATTTTTAGCGCGTTAGAGAACATTCTTTCTCGAATATTTTAGTAAATTTTCGTGTGTTTAACTGATTTCAAGATCTTCTAGTGTGCAGTCTTCTCGATTTTATAGTAACTAGTGACATAATAATTGAGAAAAAAAAATGGAAATAATTGTTTTCTTCCTTAAGATACATTATTGTGGAATGTATCGAATAACAGTGTGAACAAAATGAACCCAATGTATAATATATTAAGTTGACTTACGGTTAGCCCACCCTGTATGCTACTGCATAACTCAATGTATGCTTCTGTATTCGCTGGAACTTCACTGAACCAACAGGTAAGAGAATTCAAGCTCTATTAAAGTTTCATCCAAATGAAACGACTGTGATATTTACGTGATTAAATTAAATGACAAAATTAAATGTGAGTAATTTTTCTAAAATTAAATTAGTCTATTATTATTATTTATATGAAAATGTCATTAGAGAATATTAAATTTGCACATAAAAGATACCCTTATTAAATAATATTGTACGGAATGCAAGCAAAAGGAATTGCGCATTGTCAGATTTCCTTGTAATGTGTCATAACACTATCCAAGGATCGATAATAATCTAGGGTGATGTACAACCTTCGAAAAATGCCTAAAAATGTCTAGAAACACCTGGTACAACCGAGAAGCAACGAGAACCTTCTCCTAACCACTAGAATAATCTAGAAAGCACGAAAATACTAGCATTTTCGGTAATGAATACGGAACTAGGCCGCGGCGCAAGAGTAGTCGTGTTTGACAGTTCGACCGCGAGATGACACCCATGGTAGCGTCGATGGATATAGAGAGAAATATTCGACCGAAGTACCTAATTGGCAAAATACATATATGCGATAAATAATATATGCGAGAGTCAGATGAAATGTTCTAGTGAATGTTACCCAGCGATAACAAAGTGTTTATTTACGAGTGACATATTGCGAAATAGTGTAATTTAAAGAATAGCGTTATGTTTAATTCGTTGTAAGTAACTTCGTACATTGAATAATTAATTAATCATTTATTAACAAATCGCTAATTAATTTTCAGTGTTTTCATTTATTCCTCCCGCAGCCACGACACGTGACAGTATTCACATTGTCGCGAGATGGTAAAAACGGAAGGAATTGCACGTAACCGAGGATTTTACAGTTCTCCACACCTTTTACAGTGATTTAGAAATTACTGCAAAGGTCTGGAATAATTCATTGGATTACGGAATGTTCCCGAGCATCGGATCCTTATAAATATGCGGCGGCATCGTACTGAACGCAGAGTTATA
This sequence comes from Agrypnia vestita, assembly GCA_016648135.1. Classification (NCBI taxonomy): domain Eukaryota; kingdom Metazoa; phylum Arthropoda; class Insecta; order Trichoptera; family Phryganeidae; genus Agrypnia; species Agrypnia vestita. The sequence goes on along the minus strand of JADDOH010009252.1, from coordinate 9,056 downwards.
TTTTGACAAGCGAGATGTGACTACAGAAAGGGGCGCCCGCGCGCTTTTGACCATAAACAAGCGATAGATGGGAGTAAAGCGAAATAGAAAAGTATTTGTGAAATATTCAGGAGTGACAAAAAGTGCGAATTAAAGAACTGTGCTACTATTATATTCGCGCCCAGTTTCCTTGGTGAACAAATAAATCTTTGATTAATTTTAAGTGTTTCATTTGCCTCTAACGCCCACGATCCCGTGACAATACAAATAAAGTGACACGTTTACGTATTGTGATAAATTTAGAAAAATAAAATGTATTCAGTATTTTTTTTACTTTGAAGTACGGATTATGTGCCGAAAATACGCACTTTCTAAGTGCGAAAAGTATATTTTTCTCTACTCTTCTTATTCTTTTTTTTTTACATGATTTTATTTAGCTTTACTTGTTCCTCAGCTGCTAATCATGTAATCAGTATTTGACAATAGCTCTGAAAAGAGAAGTACTCCGGATGACAATACAATAATCATTCTACTATTTTTTTTAAATATAATATTATTTTCTACCTTTTAGTGTAACTACGTCAATTTAAATCTTGTAAACAACTCGAATTACATCGAAGACACGTTTCTTTTCCGAATTCTTTTAACCTCAAAATTCAAACGTCACTTTTATAAAAATACAAACCGACAGATGTCACCTATATTATATATACAATGTCCGATAAAATAATGCATTAGCAATTTAAATAATTAAACTGATGCTCCAAAAAAAGAAGGTTTCTTTCTGTATCGCGAACAAACATTAAAAAAGTAAGAAAAAACGGATTCAATTGCATTTAATCTTGATGTAAAATTTGTCTTTATTATATAGGAGGTAAATATTGAGATATAAAAGCCAACTAATTAGCACCCAGCAGTTGTTGTTTCATGGAAAAATAAGTAAAAATGGTAGTATGTATACATTTGCATGAGCTTTATGTTTAGATAAGAAAGAAAAATAAGCGAACCCAAGATATTCACTGTTACAGTCCATACACATAATTGCAATGCGAGCGCTGCTTTGCAAAAAAAACTTTCGTTCGGCAGTGAGCTTTGTTCCTTTGGCCAGCCTTGGGACCGTCGGAGGAAAATTTGCAAAAGAGAAAAATGTTTTCCCATATTTTTGGATTCCAAAATTATAACCACTCGCTTGCCCCGGTCCAAAAATGTGGATTTACGATCGCGGGTAAAAAACTTTTTTATGTATCAAAGTTAACAAGAATATAATATATAAAACATTATATGAATGTTCGCGTATATTAAATAATGATAAAAAATACAGTTTAATCAGCAATAAATTGATTATGACCTGTTTTCGGCAGATATTTGTGCAAATGCAGGAAATAATAATGTCTTCACGAATAGTGTTGTATAGAAACGGTAAAAGTAGGGTGTCCACTGTCCACGCTGACTGACAGGATGGATATATAAGACATTTGATTATCACTTCTATCAGTCGCCTTATCAATTGACTTAAATAATTTCAAGATTATCAAATGGATTATATAACTTATAGTTTATGAATCTAAGAATAATAATGCTAATCATAAAAATAATAAGTTAATTAGTTTAATTTAAAATATAATAAGGTAATGTGGTGATCATTCTGCTATGCTTAAAAAACACGATTACAAATGTTACATTTCTATTAGACAAGTGTCGAGGGCACAGCACCTAACCTAACCTAACCTAACAACGAGGACGATAGATGCGTGTGCGATAGTGTCGCGTCGCATGAGAGATGTGGAGAGGTTCAGATTGGAGGCGGAGTGCAGTGGAGAGGGTGTTCAGCTGAGCAACATGCACGATAGGTGGTATCGTTTATCACAATCATAGGCAAGGAAGTAAAAACCCTAAATGCAGCAACGCAACCAGATATTGTTCACAACAGGAATAAACGAGGAGCGGAGGGAGAGGAAGACGACAGATAATGTTAAAACAAGTAAACTAGGTTAAACACAGATATTGGACGGTATACCCAATGTGAATTTTAGTTTTAATCTAATTATGTTATGTAATTTTAATCTTAATCCAATGTAATGTAATTTCGGTTAAGTTATGTCATAATCAATATCAATTAAGCAATGTTCATAATACCTTGTAAATTATAAGCAAGGTTAATTTTTGGAGCAACTAATAAAAAAAACCTAACCTAACATAACGACCTGAACATATAGATCCATTAAATCAATTATTTATTAAATACTAATCGCACTACATTCAAACACTAAATATACAATACACAAAAATTTACATGTAAAATATACTAAAATGTAAAAATACATGTTACTAGAGCGTGCCGAAGACACTTGTATTTGGGATAATGGTCATAGTCTTCATTTATAATGTTTTATTATTAGAGTATCATGTACTTATTATCCTGTAAGTGTCTCTTATAAATAAAGAAGAAACATAGCTGACGCGGTGATGCTATTCAAAATAACACACAATCTAGTTGATAGTCCGGAACTTCTTCAACGAATATCTTACCACATCCCAACTCGCAATAACAGACATTCACCTACTTTTCATCTCCCCTTTTGTAAGACCAACTCAAAACAAAACTCCTTTATGTACAGATCCACAAATTCATTTAACACAAACTATCACCACATTGACATTTTCAACGCAACAATAAGAAACATAAAACAAACAATATCTACACTACCGCACCCAAACTAATTTGTACATTATATCTTCCCTTCTACTCCCGTCCCACATTCCCCTCCACCCTCTCCATTCGCTATTAATGTATGTTAAAGTAAATTTTTAAATTCAGTGGAAAATTTTTAAGATTGTTTTGCTGTTAACTTTTCCCAAAACAAAATAAATAAATAAACACACAAATACACACACTCACACAAACTCACTATTGGACATGTTTTTTCTTATTTTTTATCGATTGTATATATGTGTTTTCTTGTAATTGGCCCAAAACTCTGTACATCAATTATTGTTTTTTTCAAGATTGATTAATTATATGGCTGTAAGAAAACCAATAAATGAAAATAAAATAAAAATAAAAAAAAATAATAACCTAACCTAACCTAACGAATTTATCCACAAACCTGTACAGTTCTGCCGGGTGCCAGGCTTGCTGTTAGTATTGTTCCCCTGTTCGCTCATCGAGCAGGCAAACCTCGACTGCCAGAACTCGCTGAACCAGGGGTTCCTGGTGTTGGTGTGAGGCCGCAGTCCCAGGTAGTAGTCGTCGAAGTTCTTCACGTACGGAGAGTGGATCCTGATGCTGATGCTGCCCTGCGCCTGCTGCTCGTAATCCTGGACCACGTCTCCGCGATCAGCCCAGCCATCACTGGAAATAAACAAAATATAGAAATGTCGATTGGCAGGAAGTGTAAAATTTATGATGGTACTTTTAATATTTTAACGGTAATGAAAGTTCTTTAATTAACACTACTTCATATAATTTTTGTGTATGTCCTTGTTTGTGCACATTTTTTTGTAATTTATACAAACAAGTATTTTTTAAGGCGACAGAACAAGACACGAAAATTCCAAGTTTACTAAACAAACTTCCCAAAATGATAAAAAACGAAACTAAAAATATTTTCAAATTACTTTATAGATGGCTATTGTGAAAATTATATTTCCTTTAAACGTGTTATATGTTGCGTATAATTTAATATGCTTATAAAATATATAATATGTTGATATAAACTTAATAAAAAAATATGTGAGACCACTCACACAAATAAAAAAACTCGCAATGTGATATGCAGTTTTCCTATGATGGCCTTGAGTATGAGTCGAAAATGTTGAAATAATCTTTGCGACATAAAAATTTTGCTTTTTTTTCAATATTTCTGACTTATTTTTTTGAAAACGTTAATCTATTATTAAAATAACATATGTCGAATATGAAAAATTCATTTGTTTCAATACAGATCAAAAAAATGATTAAAATATAATTAAATTAAATTTAAATTAAAAAATTTTTTAGCGATGTTTTTATTTTATTTTACTTGACTTATATTGAAGGAAATGAATTTTTCATAATCAATATAAGTTACTGTAATGATATTTCAACTTTTTGCAAAAAAATAAGTCAGAAATATTGATAATAAAATGCAAAACTTTGATATCGCATCAAATATTTAAAAATATATATATCTTTCTCATAAACAAATTATTTGGAATTAATAGTTTATTTCCGTTTTCCATTTATAATTATTAAACTTATGAAATTCTTAGTAATAATATTTCTAACGTCCTCGTGTACGTGAATAGAAAGCAGTACCTATATTTAAAATGTTCCCCGAAACACTTAATTGTCAAAAGTTCTTCGAAGCGTAGAGTAAATACCTCCTTGCTGGCAAAGTTGGGCCCTTGAGTACGCTCTAAGTCGCCTCGAGTACCTACGAGAATCCAGAGGGCTTGTGACGGCAAAAGTACGTATTTTTACAGAGGCTAAATAAATATCATCGAAACATTTTTCAGTGTTTTTTCAGGATTTGTACAGGCGGTCGCGGGTAATGAATTTCAGCCCTTAATTTGAATGACTTTCATTTAGGACAGCAGCTTTCTTGTTACATTGTTCCATTTTAATTTTATCAGCGTACGGGCTTAATAAATATAATTAACCACGCGCAAAACTTTCATAAACTCTGCAGGGGCGTGCATTGCTTACAAGCAACAAAAATATGTATAGCAAAAAACCCGGAAAACAAATATAAATTAAACAAATTTTTATTAATCAATTAGAAAAGACATACAGAAAAATCAAATAAACGAAAATATATTTTAACTGCCACCGGATTCGAACCAACGGACCTCCATTCTGTCCGGGGATGGCGCGTTATCCAATTTCGCCACGGCAGTCTAGTAGGTTAACGAAAATTTTTCGACCTTAGGTATGTGTAGTCTCTTTTTAATTGATTAACATTTTTGACTATTGCATTATAAAAAGCGGATTGCTTTAAAAATTGAATAAAAATGTTAATCGATTAAAAAGAGACTACATATAAGGCCGAAATATTTTCGTTAACTTACTAGACTGCCATGGCGAAATTGGATAACGCGCCATCCCCGGATAGAATGGACGTCCGTTGGTTCGAATCCCGGTAGCAGTTAAAATATTTTTTCATTAATTTTATTATTCTGTATGTGTTTCCTAATTGATTAATAAAAAAAAATATTTAAAATTCACAGAATTTCGTTCTGAGATTACAACTTCACAATAATAATGTGTTTTCTTTAATATAAATATAAATTAAATAAGTCATAATAGTGTGAGCGGAGAATTATTTATTTTAATTAGGCTAGTGTCCGCCATTATTCGGCTCTGAAGCCTGCCGCCATCATTCCGCGGAACGCTATGGTTTGTGCGTTATAACAATTTCTATACTTCGGTCGCCGAAAGGAGAGATTTTCGTACATTGACCCTACGCTACGTGTCCTTGTCGCAGGCGTGCAGTTGTGTTGCTATCATGCTCGCTCGCTGTGCCTATGCGAGCGTGACAGCAACATAATTGTGCGCGTACGACAGGGATGCGTAGCTCAGGGTCGATGTACAAATATATCTCCTTTCGCCGACCGAAGTTTAGTTACTGTTTTTAATATACCGATCTACTCTTGCCATACTACTACTAATTGAAAATTTTACTCGGCGTATTTGGAGGCGAATCAAATGATTCGTGTTGTACTACGGAGTCTATGCATTTCTGTTTTTACTCCCTTTATATTAACTCGTGGCGTCTGCTTGCTTGCCGTCAACAAAAACTTTGGATCGATTTTTGACCCTTTTCCCGTGATCCAATCGAGCAGAGTCGTGGCGACGATCAAGAAGATTTATGAAATTTTCGTTAAAAAACATTAATAATTATAGTAGAATTTCGGATTTTTAGAAATTATATTGTTTTTTTCAAATTGGAATCATTAGAAAAGTTTGATTAGCAACGGCGCGCCGCCCGATAACGTCGCGGAATATTTTCTAAGTTTGAATTATTCCGTCGGTAAAATAGGTACATCACTACGAATTTCGAAAATTTACAAAACAATTGGTTCACAGATGACAGCAAAATTGGGTTTTTTGGGAAAAAATCAAATAATAATTTATTTCTTTTAGATTTCTGCTTAGTTTTGAAGAATTCTACATTACTCAAATCTGATTCTGACTAAATCATTTGACGCTGGAAATTCATAAGGTACGATTTCAAAACATGTGACATTTTAAAAATATATTAAATTTCTGTAAGTTTAGTGTTATGTTATTTGTTTTAATTCGTCCTTAATTATTGTTATATTTTACAAAGAAAGGGAGTATAGTAAAAACTTGGTTTTTATGGGTTACTCTTTTACCCAATAAAATTTTAAATGTTTTCAACTAAGTTCACTACGAACAAGAACTAATATATACCCCCGTTTCTCGCGCGCCCTGTATTGCACTTTTGATTCAGTAGCGGCGTAGGCGTCGAAAAGACTACACGCGCCTGTCGTCGAAAACGTTACGTGCGACGCTCTTTGCGAATTTTTTTTCTCGTTCTGTGTATTCGAGGACCAGGTATAGTAGGCGTAACTTGTCATATCTGGTCGTAAAGACCATTATAATTTTATATGGATAAGAAGTTATCATTATCCTTGAAACATCAAATTTATAGGATTGATATTCTTCTTCTTCATGTGCCTTGTCGGGGCCCCCCGACGTCGGCGATCATCTGGGAGAAAGTTTCCCTGTCCAGGGCAGTGCGGAACAGCTCTTTCACGCTTCTTATCCCGGTCCACTCTCGGACGTTTTGAAGCCAGGAATGAATTCTTCTGCGTAAATATATTCACCAAGCGATAAGAAACTCATAGTTGTTGTAGTTATGATTCTAGAGTAGGTGGATATAACTCCTCCGTCAAGATTCAGGGTCGTGATGTTCATGACCTTTCGCCATCTTGACTATTCTCCTCTATTTTTCCCGCCATCCTGCAGATCTTAGCGCCGTCATCGGAAAATTGCCTGCAGCTTTTTCCGCTTGGTTGGTAGATCCTACACTTCATCTTTGACCACAGAAATAAGCTTCTTCAGGCTATCTTCTCTTTCGGCAAGATGTGGCCCATCACAATAAGTTTCTTCTCTTCCGGCAAGATTTCCAAAAAATAGAGGATTCGCCTTAGACAAGTGGCTGCGAGTCTCCTTGATTTTGAGTTCTGGTAATACGGAGACATTTGTGCATCTCGCTGTCTACGGTATACGCAACATGTCTCCAACACCATATCTCAAAGGCATCGTTCCATTGTAAAGCAACCCCGATCGGACGTAACTACATCTTTCTGCTTCTTCTTCCTGGCACTGTTCCAACTCATTGCCTAAGTAGGCTATTGGGGTCGGCTCTTCTCTTCTGTCTGGTTCTGGGTGTCGCTTTTAAGTTTAAATTTAAGCTGTTTCTCCGTAGGATTTTAGAGCATTGATTACTCCAGGAGTTCTTTGGAAATAACTACAATCGGAAGTAGCTGCATATGTTGAAAAATGTTTTGTCAAGGGAACCATTTTTCTATCACACACCGTCGGGAAGAAACGTGTCTTTTGATACTTAGAACACATTGATTTTGTTGCAGATTACTTCAGCGTTTTTTTATAAATAAAATTGTGATTGTTTAGGTTAGGTTAAGTTAGGTTAAGTTAGTAGTCTGCAATGTTAAAAAATATATTTTCTCGACCGAGTCTAGAATTACGCTATGATATCGACAATTCATATTAGTGTAAAGGCTACATTATCCCATAAATAAACGAATAAATAACGTAAATTAATTATAAAGGACATGTATTATATTGCACGAAACAAATAGCAATAAAAACAAAATTTATTGGTTAAAACTATAAAGACGTCATGTGCAGGGTAATAAAAAGAACAGAACTATAAATTGACATTTGCACATAAAATTTGTCTTGTGAAATGACTCACGACTCTTGTCAAGTTGCCAGTAAATCGATCTCTAGTAATTCAATTACCAAGGAGTAGGTGCGATGGCCAGTGTATATTGGAGGGTTGTTCTGCTTCGTCATGCAGCGGTGGTAGAAAACATTTTCAGTACAATACGATACAAAACCAATCATAAATCAGTATCAAAATCCGTATCAGTATCATCTCAAAACACAAAGCGATACACTAGTTTCGTGTGATCAGTAATGAATTCTTTTTTCTCTGTCTCTTTCTTTTATACGATGTAAGTATGGTATTATATTTAATAATGCAGTTATTATTATTTTTTCTATTTTCAATAGAAAATACGAGTATCAAATACAGCTTCCACTATTTTCAATTGATTGTTATGATTGGATTGATACAATTTTTACATGCTTTTATTTTTAGCTTCACTTGTAGGTAAGCGAGAAATTATATATTGTATTTAATATTTGACCCACATCCGGAAAAATAACTGCACAGAAATTTGACAAAAATGACAATAAAATAATCATTAATTTATTTTACAAAATTAATGAATCATTATTGTATATAAACCCAAATAACGGACTAATTGCAAAATTTCGCGATATATTAGGTCCTTACATATGAAATTGACGTTTAGTATGGGAGGAACATAAAGTCGATTTTTTTTTATTATAATATATTTATTTAATCAAAGTATGTACCATTGCTATCTATGCACTTTTGCCATCTCACAGGTAGTTCATCGATCCCTTTACTAAAAAAACCATTCGGAAGGGAATCAATAAAATCTTTGAAGGCGGTTTGGACTGCCCCATCGGAGTTGAATTTTTTCCTTTGCAAGAAGTTATCCAAATTTCGAAAAAAATGGTAATCTGTTGGGGCAAGGTCCGGAGAGTACGGTGGATGTCTTAGACATTCCAATTGAAGCTCCTCTAATTTGGTAGCCGTCTGTTGTGCAGTGTGTGGTCTAGCGTTATCATGAAGCAGCAGTGGCCTAGAGCGATTAACCAGCCTCGGTTGTTTAGCAGCTAGCTTCTCCATCATGGTTTGCAGTTGCTGACAATAGACATCTGCCGTAATCGTCTGGCCAGATTTAAGAAAGCTGTAGTGAACGACACCAACACTAGTCCACCAAAACCGCTC